>VYZS01069843.1:3698-22202 GCA_013400695.1 Neodrepanis coruscans | reverse complement strand
AGGGATACGAGGAAGGAGGGACTTGTATCTACCCGTTTGTTTTGCTATGATTACAGGATGGCTTTTACCAGGCCATTTACTAGGAGTGTCCTGGGGATGTGTGCTCTGTGCCTAAAAAGTTTCCCTCCTCTTTTAGGTACCTTGGAATAGAGGTTGCCTGCACAGTTTATCTNAAGATGGGAGAAGAGGATGAGAAAAAAAACAACTTCAAAGGTGTAAAGCTCCTAAATGTTTCTAAGTTTGAGAGCAGATTCTCTGGATTTAGTCATGATATTTTCTTGCTTCCTGACTTATGCCAGGGACATTGCTCACAACCTCAACTTTCCTTGTAACTGTATTTAACTGTTCATTTAAGATGCTACTTTTACTTTCCATGCCTTGTTTTTATTGGCCACCACCTTTTTTCTCCTGTAAAAGGTTTTTCTCTCAGGAGGCAAAATAGTTAGGTATTGCAAAGCCATATAATATTTTGACAAACCACTAAACTGAGAAAGATCTGTGGTTCTTAGATTTTCCTCACCTTTTCTGTGGCTGCTCTTTCACACACTGCCTGATGAAAAGCAGAAGCTTAAAGGCTGTGTGCAAAGGGGACTTTGCAGCAGCAAAATAATGGCCAGCCCATCTCCTTTCTTTCTCTCTTGAATCCAGTGCTCCCAAAATGCTGCCAAAGGTTGTTTTGGGCCCAGCTGGGATTCCTCATTTAGGTCACACAGGAAGAAGGAAATAAGACTTAATGGCAATTTTGTTATAAATCAAACTAAATTACTAAAAAATCTACCTTTCAAAATTGGGGTTTTCAAACAGCAGTTTCTATTTTCCTTCTAAAAGTCAGCTGGAGAGAATGAGATCATTGTGGATAGACAGAACAGACATAAAACTTACAGAGCAGGGGAAGGAAAAGAGACTTTTACCAAAACCATTCCAGTAACAGAGAATATGAAATCTGATGTCTTCCCGTAGGGGCATACTTGTGGGACATGCTTCTCTACTCCAGTGGTTTTCCCAAATTGCCACTCTAGAACTCTCCATTAGGCTTCTGAAATCACGCAAAAAAAAAGAGGCTTTAGGGCAGCTATTGTAAAACACCTACTAAGCTCCCCTCCTGTCAATCATACATGTATGACACACTTCAGCCTATTAATACAAAGGTATGTTCAGAGGAACACTTTTACATTACAATGGTTTGTTGACAGACACAAAACTCCAATTGAGTCCCAGCTTCAGAAAATTTCTTAAAAGCATTTTACCAATAGCTTCTATTAATCCCACAGTAAATGTTTAAAATTATTTTTCTTTTTGCCAGTTTCCTTGAATGTCTACTTCTTTTCTATTATATTCCTTTCTGCATCCCCAAACTATAACAAAAGCAACACTTTAAATTAGTCATTATGATTAATTGTGCATTTCGACACTTCTCATTTAAGGCTCTAGGAAGCATTTTACAGTTTATTGAGTGAAGGGAGTGTTATCTTTACAAGATCAACTGTGATCAGCGGAGTTTACTCTGTAGGATTTAATTATCAGCTTTTTTGCCTATATAAATCCCATAAAAATGAATGCAATGAAAATAAAAAATGGAGATCAGATCTCTCTGTCCACCAGAAGCAGTGATGGAGGTCTAATGCATCTGGTTTAAGGCCAGATCAGCAGGATTTATTCCCTTATCATGCCTAATGGCTTCTATAGCACACGATAGGCCCTTGAGGCTGAAGCAATCATGTCCTAAATGCCAAAGGACGGACTACAGACAAAAACTTAGCATGGCTTTTCATGAGCACTCATGTCTTGCTGCTCCCATCTCAGTAAAGGAATGTAACTCTCCTTGTAATTTCAAAGCCAATCGTTCAATCTTTTTGAGTAATTATGGGATGACAGCCGATTATACCCTGGAAATGCTTGCAAACACTATTAATCTTTTGCTCATATGGGCTGTTTAAAACTATAATTATAAATGAGTGAATAAAATTAAGGAATTTCTGATTGGGTGGTTTGGGAAAGAAACTATGACTATAGCCCTAAGGGTTCACTCAGTGCTCAACAGCAAAAGGTGCTCAGCACTCACTGAAATCAGTGGGGACTCAGCATCCCTGAGGAGCACTCAGCAATGGGCTGGATCAGACCCATAATAACAAGACTGGAGCAGCAACTCAAAGAAATGTTCTTATTGAAGCTGAGCGTAAATTAAAGGGAGGCAACCAAAGAAACTATTTTAAGACAGTGAGACTAGAATTTCAGTAACATTTAGCCTGATTGTTAGGAAATAAATTGTCTGTGGAAGATTTCTTATTAGGGTTGAAGTACTTAAGAGGCCCATATTACAGGCTAACATACACATAGTAAGTCAGGCAATGTGATGCAGATTTTAATGCCATATTATTTCCAGATGGACTTTCACATTCATATTGATGTTTTTTTGAAAAAAAAACAAAACAAAAAAAATACAAACCAAACCAAACCGAATTAATTCTAGTTTAATTCTAATGATTCATTGACTTGTGGTCAAATTAAAACAACCTCAGGCATCTAAGTGAAATATATATGAAGAAGATCTTTTTGCTGTAACTTAAGAAGGTCTTTTCCTAGGCTAAAAAGGGATTTTTAATTTTCTTAATACTTTGGAATGCCAATTTCTATTCGTATTATGCTATATCAAACATCTATTTTCAGCTACCCCTGACCCATGTAAGATATTTATGTGTTGAATTTATAATTCCAACTAGTATTTTCTTTTTAGAAATTACACAATATAAATAATTTAACTGGGAAAATAGTTATGATTTACTAACTCAGGCCAAAATCTTTTATTTAATTCTGTAGTTTGTATCCACTTGACCCAGGCAGGGAAATCTCAGGACTATGGAATTATTGGTGTTAACACAAAGAGGACAAACTTCATGAAACAATAAAGATATTTGAGAGAAAAAGCTAGAATAGGAGAGGAATGAATTTGTTCTTCATAAAAAATAACTAATGACTGCTGCTACTGAAAATACATGGGGAATATCTGACTTTTGCCCAGACAAAACTTTATTATCTTTTAGAAAATCTTTGCAGTCTTTATTGAGACAAGCAATCTGAGATTCTTGCATGATGATTTTATTTTATTCTTGGAATACTGCTGCTGGGGAATTGTTGACAATCTCTTCCGTCACATGTTTTTCCACAGACCAATCTTGTTATTTTTCTTTTGTTTTAATTACTGTATTTCAGCATTATGAGATTAGGGAAGGAATTGATGTGATCAACAATTCTCCATTTTAGCTTTGTGGAAAAGATATTCTAGTGTGGCTCCAGAATAAAAGAATAGCTTTAGAGGCCTAGGTGCAAAATGAGGTGAGTTCAAAGAAAGGTAAAGCAGAGCGGGAGCACAGACTGTGTTTATTAAAGACAGTGAAATGAAAATTAGTTAGAAGGGATGAAAAAGGTCTCATAAGAAGGTTCTATGGTTTAGAATGCAGCTCCCTGGGACAGGACATCCCTTACTTTGACTGCAGTGAAGGGCTGGTAATGCAATGAACTATCTCTGTTTCCATTCCATGTGGCACCAGCTACATGCGTTTTTAAATATAAAATTGATGGTGGTTTGGGGAATATGGAATTTACCAACCCCATGATGATTTCCTACAGACAGTTAGGAAAGAGACAGTTACTAAGACCGTAAAAGAAGAGGAAGAGGCACTGAAGGAATTGAAATTACAAATCATTCAGGAAACTGTTGTCTTTTGTAGAAGTCCTGTAGGATTTTTCTCAAATACCTGCCAGTGGAATCCTAGATGTTATTGTTAATCCATTGAAAATGCAGAGGGTCTGAAAAAGAATAAAATAAAATTTGGCAACTGATTATGAGGTCAGAAAATCACTTTTCACAGTTACTTTTCAAAGAGAGGACTGCTTGCAGTTGATCTGTTCTTGTTTTCCTCACTACTGCTGTAGTTTTAGGACAAGAAGACTCCTTGGGCTCCCACATTCAGATCTCCACAACTAAAACTCTCTTTCCTTCTCCATGCCTACTTAACCAAACTGATTCATTTCTTGTGAAGAAATGGCCATATTGCAAATGAAAAGGAAAAAGGCTTGATAAAATCAAAATTCAAAGGAACAAGTAGTGACAATAGCAAGAACGTGGAACTGTTTCTTGGGGCGTCTGTAGGAATTGTCTCTGGAGTTAACCTCTGCAACATAATAGGCGTACTTGCACATTACATTACACACTGCCTATGTTATTCTTTATAATTATTTTGTTTTGAGGGTAAGTTCCTACTTAGCAGTTCAGAGATTTAAGTGTTGAGTATCCTATAACAATAATACAGTACCAGCGCAGCTTGCAACAGCATCAGGAGAGCTGCAGGCCCTGCTGCCAGTTCAGGCCTTCAAGTTGGTATTTGTGGACCAAAGTAGCATTTCTAGCCCAAGTGTCTGTGAAGGCAGGGTGAGACAGAGCCCTTGGGCACTACAGAGCTGGTAGAGCTCAGTTCTGGAGTTTCACAACCGTTTTCCCTTCCATCGGCCAATGTCCAAGTGAAGCCTCTGGAGGGAAGGAGATTTCTTGACCACATCTGTCACTTTGAAAGCAGTGTTTTGGGTAGTTTTCAGCTCTGTTTTCTCTCTTGGGAAAAAGCTTGCATTTTCTAAGAACAGTCAAAAGTGAAACTAGACTTCAAGAGACCAAGGAAAAGGACAATAAAATGTATAAGTTTCTAATACAAGTCTGGGCTTGCACTTACAGATATGAGCTTTGTTTGTATCACTGTTCTTTCAACCGATTTTCCTAATACATTAGAAATCTGTCTTTTCTAGTGATTTGCTTTCATTATTGAATATTGACACAGTTGTTTCACAAATTCTTTTCATTCTCCCCTGCTACAGTTTATATGCACATTTTGATAACAAAATGCCACACAGGGTTTCTCTTGGCTGCTCCCTCCTTTATGTCTGTTGGTTTCTACCTAACAGTGCTGTTTCAGGACCTATGTATTTTCTCTGGGGCAAGTACCTCGTTATGACAGAGGTGAGGTGCTGGACTGTGATTTCTCAGAACACTGTGTATGTGCATGGCAATCAGCTGCTGATTTTACTTTCAAATCTCAGGGCTGAAGCTTCATCTGCTTCCTGTCCCACCCATAGGAGCCATGACATCATCTGCATGGTATTTTGAAATGATACCCAATGATCCTGTCTTTTTCCTGTTCTGGATCTGAGATGAGGATCTGGATCTGTTGAGGACCTCTTTTGAAATGCCTGTTTAAACTGTTTTCTACCTTAACACTATAGCTGTAACATACTAATATTTTTTTCCATCTTCATTTTTCATAAGCCAAATTTTTGAAGTTTGAAGAAATCAAAGATAAATGCAGTAGTAGTAGTTCTTGCAGTATCATTCCAGTTACGGCATTGCTCACTTTCAACTAATGTGGTCTGTGTAGCTTTGTGCGTTGATCAGTTGCAGTGGTGCTTGTTCTTGAAGGCGTGAGCAGAGGCTGCTCATGGATATGTGCATAAATAATGGTCATACTGTCTGCATTCAAAAGATATTTGTTCTCTGGTGAATGTCTGCATGCCTGGCAGAGGTGGCAGGAGAGTAATTGCCTAAGTACTGGAGGATCTCTTCTGTTTGCTATTGCACCTGCACCACTTTGTCAACTGCGTGATTACGTTTTCAATTCTCAACTGCTTCTTTCTTGGGCGTATTGTAGGAGCTCCTTCAGACCAAGGACATAGCCTTTTTCTTTGATTTGCTCTGCCTCTCTCACTGCTGTGTGTGCTACCTAGTCCAGAAAGAACGAGCTCTCCCAATTAACTGTAAAAGTATCTGGGCACATAACTCAGGCTCTGACTTCCGCCCTGAGTTCCAAATAAAAGCACAAATTCTTACAGCTGCAGTAGCCCAGGTCACGTCTTGTCCGCTTTCCCCCCCCATTTCTGTCCTCTGTGGCTCAAAAAAAAAAGCACATCTGTTAAGCCCATAGAGTCATTTAGGATAAAAAATGAAGTGTCTATTTGATGTCTATATAGGTGAGTCTCCAATATATGAATCTTGCTTTCACCACTAATTTTTCTTTTTGATTATGCCTTTGGTCTTCAAATAATATTTCCAAGGTGTAAATCCACACTGATTCCAATAGGTTGACATCTGCTTTTGTAATTTTACATGACTTTTAAATATTTATGGCATTTTTTAAATATATTTTATGTTTCAATAAGAAATTAGTGGAGGTGGGCCAGTACACCTCTTATATCATCACTGTGCTTGCCTTCAGTGATTTTCTGGGCGTTTCTTAATGTTGAAAGTGGAATAGTTTTGTGTAAACAAACGAATGCCCTTATGGAAAGTTGAATGCTGAGGTGATGGAGTGTTTGATAGGAATGCCTTTCATAAGCAAAGAGGTTGGACAGTCGATGCCGTCAGGGCACACAGGCGAAACCGCCGGATTGTTTTCTATTGTCTCGTGGCGTAGGAACTTCAGGTGCTCACAACGTCCCGAACAAAATCAAGTTTTCAGGAATATGTTCATCGGGATATAATGGAAGCACTGAACAACTGTTTGGACGGGCAGGCGAGTGTAACTGCCCACTCGGCCAGCACTGGCGGGAGCGCTTCCCACCAGCCCGGCCCCTCACTGGTACCGACGGGGGGGACACAGCGTGGCCCGAGCCGGGTTCCCCCGCGGCAGCTGCTGCCCCATGCTCCGCTGCGCCGGCTCCGCTCCGTCCCGTCCCCGCAGCGGCGGCCCCAGTCGCGCCCCTGCAGCTCCGGCTCGAGGCGGGCGGGGGCGGCCGTCGCCCCCNCGTCGCTCCTGCCCGCTGCGGAGGAGGAGAAGGAGGGGTGTTTTGTCGCGGCGGCCTCCAGGCAGCGGTTTTCCCTCTCGTTTTCCACGCCCGCCCCTTTCCCCCCGTTGTCGGGGGCTGGTGGCGGGGGCAGGCCGGCGGGGGTAGAGGGCGAAGATGGCGTGGAGCGGCGCCCGGTTGCCGCACCTTCTTGTGCCGCCGCTGCTGCTGGCCCTGGCGCTGCCGGCGGCGGCGGAGGGGCGCCCCGGCTCCGCAGGTGAGTGCGGTGCGGTGCGGGGGTTGGGATATGATGGCGGTGCCCCGCGGCCCGTCCGCCCGCCGGAGATGTGTGTGGGCGCCGGGGATGCGCTGCCGGGCGGGTGGCACCGGCGACTCTGTAACGTCTGCCAGGAAGGGAGAGCCCTCCTGTCTCGGTGAAGGCTGGGACCCACCGCTTTCCCGCGTTATTCATTTATTTTTTCCTACCCCCATCCTCCAGCCCACACCGTAACGCGCCGCTCTGGGCGGCAGAGCGGCTCGGCGGTGCGGGAAGGGGCTCTGGAGCTGGTCGGGGCAGCGCTTTCCAGGTTGCTGTCGAGAGGAGCCGCTTGGTTGAAAGTGCCTTCGCCCGCCCAGGGGGTCATAGATGAATAATCCCCCTTGGGGGGAGGAGAGGGAAGAGAATTCCTTAAAGGGAATTACGTCTCCTACATTTTCTCCTTGCTCGTCCCCCGCCTTTTTCTTCCGTCTCTGCGAAACAAGGTGTTGATGAACATGTTTTTCCAGGGCTGGGGAAAGCAATAGCGTCAGTCGCTGCTTCTCTGAACTTTGGCAACCTCTGATGAAGTTTCCTACTCTGCGCAAAAGTCAGCTGGAGACTCCAGTCTACCCTGGCTTTTGGTACCTGGCTTTTGGAATCTTTAACTTCAAAGAGCCGGGAGGTAGAAAGAAATTTTATCTTCAGCATGCAAAATAAAGGAATGCATACAGGAAATTTTTTGCTGTTATATTGTTTAAGAGTCTGTACTTCTGGTTTCTATTCTAGGCATATGAAGGTATTTCATCCCACTAGATTATTAGCACATGAAATCCAAAAGAGTTTCATTTCTTTGCTTGTTTACTTGAGAGTGTAATCAAGTTATTTTTAATATTTAGTGTGACTTTCTAGTGTGCCTAAGCAGGCTTCTTTATTTGAGGGGTAAGTTTTGTCAGAAAGTTCTAACTTCACTCACTTAACTTCTCATTTCCAATGTTCTTGATACTTTGCTGCTTTTAGTCCTAGAGATGATTTCTCTGAGAGCTGTGGTGTGGTCACCGTCTATCAGATGGTTTGAGTGTTACCATGCAGACTTTGGCTTTCTGTGGTGCACCTTACATGGACAGTTTTGAGCAAAATGTTCAGCTCCTGTACCTGTTTTCAGGGCAGTGAGATTGCAAGTCAAGCTTCACTGAAAATCAGTTGTTGCATAAAGTTTTATTTTCCCAAACATATCCATTCAAATAATGCTTTTTTAACTATGCACTTGAAATGTGGGATCTTGGGCTGATATAAAGTAATACCTGTCATGGTAAGGATTTTTCTTTAATCCTACTGCTGTTCAAATGTGTGAAAAGCAGAGTGCCTAATCCAGACAGCACTGTATGATTCAGCAAGCTAAAAATAGACTGCTGTGTCTAAATCGATAGTAAAAATGATGCTACTCAAGTTACGGTGTAAAAAAATACTGATAGGTTTGTATATAGGTGTTTGCACAGGAAGACCTTAATTCTTTTTAATTTAAACATGAGTTGCCTGAATTGTAGATATCTCTGCTGAGCTGAAACCACTCTGTGAGTAGTTTCTTGATTCGACACTGCCTGCTGTGTTACTTGTTTTTACTTTTGTTTTAACCCTTAAATGTTTTAAATGAAGTGTTGCTTGAAAAAGGGCAGACCTTACAGTGCCTCTAGTTCTAGAAATCTCTTTTTGAATTTCTAGTCTTTTGATACTTTGTACAATTTGGAGTAAAACAGCAGGCAAAGACACAATTTACATGTTAGCAACACTGATGGTCTACATTAAAAACTTACTTGAGACAGAAGCTCTAACAAGAGTCTCTGAAACTGCCAAGTTTCATCTTTATTTGTTAATAAGGCTTTACTCAGAAAAACTTGGAAAACTAATGGCAAGAGAGCTGCCTGTTGCACAGCACTGGTTGCAGTGAGCAGTCAGTGTGGCCCTGTGGGAAACAGTGTTTGCAGAAATCCCTCCTGTGCTCTTTCCTTGGCTGCAGGTTTATGTTTCAGGCAATTGCAGAGAAGAGCACTGTTGAGCTCTGAAATACTGGCTTCTGTGTGGTGAAGATACAAAAGTTTCTGTGTTAAAACTTCAGCATTGAAACATTTCCTTTGCACCAGGTTTGCTGCCTGCGTGTTGCTTCTCAGGATATATAAAAAGCTGATGGAGCACATCCGCTCTGAGGCGTCAGGGCCCAGCTTGTAATGGTGGCAGACAGGCAGGTTTTGTGATGGGCCCCTCAGTTTGTTGCTGTCCATATGTGCTTCCAGAGTGGGTTGGGGAAAAGAGGGCTTCAGCAGTATGGGTGGCTTTCCAGAGCCGCCCAGCCAGGAGGTGTGGTGACACAGCTGGCAGTGGGAGTGCTCCGAGCCCGTGGGCTTTCTTCTGTCCCAGCATCTGACAGCTGCTGGTCACAAATGCTTCCATCTATAGTTTCTGGCCTGGTCTAGTTCTGTGAAGACTCACTTGGAGGTATAGCATGTACTGTTGCCATTTCTATTGACTTTTATGAGCTCAGCCAAAATAGTCTCTATGATTGACAGTGATCGATTAGGCCTTTCCTCTGGGTTGCCTGTGCTGCCCAAACAAGAGAATTTGGTCATTCAACCAATCTTGACATACTTATTAGAAGTACTGACAAATTGTCTGCTTGATGGAGGAGAGGTTTTAAGTACAGCACTCTCAGCCTACCAACGTCTCTCTGCCCCATTTCCAGTTTCTTGCTTTTTTACTGATGCTACTTCTGTCCCCTCTTGTCACCACAATACCTGAAACTGCTGCATAAACATGTGTTGTGGAAAACCCAAATCTAAGTCTCTTGGGAGGTTGTACCCTTTTTGAGGGGACCATATTAAAAGCTGTCATCCACCCCGTAAAGATGGAAGGGTAAAAGAAGAGAGTGATAAACCCAGGAATGACCCTGCAGGAGACAGCACTTGTGTTACCTGTGTCTGGGCCACCATTGTGCCTATAGCACCACTTAAGATAAGAAGCATCTACTTGCATAGATGGCTTTAGCCTCCAGCTTTGAAATAAATAATGGATGATAAATATAACAGTGTGTGGTGAGGGGTGTAAGTGTTCAGAAATAAGTTAAAAATGAGAAAACGTGGCTGTGGAGGTGCAAAACAGCGAAGTTGTTCTTCCATCACATACTTCCCCCTTGAAAATACTTATCCTTGAAGACACACAAAGTTTGCAGTCTAGGTTGTGTGTAACACTTTGTTTAGAGGCTGCACAATGCCAGTATTTGTGGCAAATATAAAAAAAAAGTAGACTTTTTGGTCAGGCTTTTCTTTCTTTCTGTAGGTAGAGGGAATAACGAATCTGTGGAGGTAGACCACAGGACTGGATGTGATATTGCTTCTCTCTGTGATGTATAGTGAGATTACTGCAACTTTGACTATAAAATGCATTTCTAATTAAAGTGAGAAAAAGTAAAACAGTTGTGACCTTTATCTTCAGCATTAGATGCTATAAACTGTACTGTAAAGGTACAGTGGAATGACCACCATGTTTACCTGAGGGGTGTTTTGTGTGGCATATATTCCTATCAAGGATTTAAACTAATGTTATTTCTCTAGGTTTTCCTTATGCTGGTGGCATATTCTGGAGAGTCATGATTTATGTGTATATTCTTGGCTTTTTCCCTCATTGCTGCTTACTTAAGCAAAAGTGACTCAGTCTCTGCATAGGGAAATGTTTAGTTTCTCTGAATTTACACTATTGCATTGTGTAATCAAAAGCAGTATCTTTCCATTTGTGTAGAGCTGCCAGTCTGAATTACAAATTACTTGATATGCTGCTCAGGTGAATTTCCTTGTCATAGAGAGTAAGTATAGTTGCAATAAGGGCACTTCTGTTTTCATTTATAATATTAGGTTTTTATAGCTTTTTGAGGGACCAGTTGCAAACAAGTTGGAAAATGAAGAATGTTTTTGATCTCTCTCAATTTCAATATCAACAGGGTTCTCTCAGTACAAAACACAACTTCACCAAACAGATTAGTAGCAGGGTTGTGTGGGAGTGTTGTAGCTCTGGAGAATAAATGACTCTTGATTATCAAGGAATACATGCTTGTAAGCATAATCAGATGCCACAAGTGGCTTTAGGTTTAATGGAGCTGCTTCTGGATTATGTACTTAAGATGAATTTCTTTTAAAACAGATTCAGTTTTAAAAATACATTGTACCGGTCGTGAGGAGACTAAATTTGTTAAGTTAGTGTTTCATCCAAGATGTCTATTTTTCCAAGAGCTAGAACTAATTTACAATTTGTAGTACAAGGCAAAACAAACAAATGAGAAACAAACAAATTACAACTTCGCTGAAGAAACAGAGTAAATATTTTGTTTGATCATTATGGCTTCTTCATTTTTCAATGTGTGTGCAAGCCTCTGTACCTGTGGGCCTAAGGGTTAGTGTTCTGAATGAGCCCATTCTTGAATTCAGCTGTGCAGGAACCAATCTGTATATGATAACATTGCTTTTGTAATTTTCTTACTTTTTTAAAGTAAAAATAATTTGCTTAGTTTTGTAGTTCATGTGAAACTTTAGTACAGTGAAGTTTTTCTTTAGACTGTTTTCATAAGCGGTTTACTAATTCTGTTTTACTTCACTATTAAGTAGTTGTACACATGTTGAATCAGAACCAGCCCCGTAACAGTATAAACTGAAGCTGCTGTGTCAAGTTTATGATGTTAAATGCATCTTTAAATATGCATCATACATGACATGAGATGTCATGGTGTCTTGTGTCCGAAGCAGGACAGAAGTTTTTGGTGCAATTTATGATTTGAAGGACTGAGTAGTTCAACACAGGGCATTGACCTATATCCCACAAGTGTGGAGTTTAAGTTGCTTGTTTGCACAGAGAAGAGAACTTTGAAAAGAACAGTTTTTCCTTTCTTTCCATGGTAATGTGGCCCATGATTCTGTTTGGAGAATTTTAGATACCCAATGTTTGGACACAGGACCAGATGTGAACCTGTAGAGCAGCTTTTTCCAATGAACTGACTAATCCGGGTGGTAGCATCTGCTTACAACATGAACCACAATGCAGGCATAAAGGACAGCTCTGCTTCTTCAGGATGGCTTCAGTTGCAGCTGAAGTTTCTGTTTTCTTAAAGACTACTCTAATGAGAAATCATTATTGCAAGTTTTAACTGCTGAGTTTCATTGATAGATTGGTTAGCTGTCAAAAAATGGACTTCAACAGGGCCTGGTGCTGTGTGACCACTTCTGTTTAAACAGCTGGATTTGCTAAACAGCAGCTTAAGAAGAAGCATGCTCTTCTCTAGATACATATTTATGAGAGAGACAGAGAGGGCAAGGCTACAAAAAGGCACAAGTTGAGTAAACTTTCTCACTTAGCCAGCTGATGCTAATTGTGTCCTATTCCCAGCTGCACAGCCTCGATGACAGTTTACAGCAGGGCCATCCAATCAGTGCATTCAAGCAAGACCCAGCCTGTGCCATGATTCCATCCATTCCCACTCTCAAGAATATTTTTGTGGTTTGCTTGCTATCTGGGCATCAATAACCAGCTGTAACCTGATCTGTTCCCCATTTCTCACTCAGGAAGTTAGGCAGTTAGGAGTTCCTTCATGCATGGCAATGATGTAATTTACAAACAGTTGATTTTAATTTTTTTCTCATCTGCAAACTAAGGAACTTGTCATCTTTGCTTTACTACAGAATAACTGACTCAGTAAGTAGGGTCTCATCTAAGTCTCTGAAGCTGATGGAAAAACACTTTACTGCTGCTTGTATTTGGCTTTATTCAACTATCAAAACAAGGAAATCTTGCATTAGTGAGTGCAGGCCTGAACACTGGCCAGCACTGCACCCGCTATTGATGTGCATGATTGATGAGTGCACATACAGTACTTAATGAGCTCTTGTTGACTGTATATTCAGTACTACTAAATTAAAAAAAAAGTGAGTTAAGAGCTGAGACAATCGGCTTTCAAATGTTTGCTGAAATCAGTTGTATATTGGGAGTAACTGCTAATCTTTGAAACTGTGTGTAGGTATGGATATGTGTATACAGAAAAATAGTTATAGCTTATGGGTCATGAGTTTTTATTTAATTATTTTAGAACTGGCTCTGTTCAACATTTGATAAATTTAATGTAACTGTTAAAAATGCTGTATCAATGTGACTTCAAAATGATGTGATAAAAGACAGCAGTAGGCAGCAGCTCAGCAGGCTTGCTGTTGGAATCAGTCTGCATAGGAGAGAGAAATGCGTGTTCACACCCCTACATGCTATGAGTTAAAGCATGAGGTAATTTCAGTATGTAGGAAAAAAAAACCCAAAGAATTTTGGTGTCCTGGCCAGGGGCTATGTGTTAGCAAGTGCTTATCTAACATAGATTCTATGCTTTGAGAAAACTCAGAGCAGCTCTTGTTTAGTATAAGCACACGTTTCTGCTAACCCAGCTTCTTTTTTTTTTCATTCAAAACACATGAGAGGAGGGAGAACCCTGTAACAGTCAGCAGGTACTGCGGCTGAGGAAGTTGCAACAGTACCAGCTATTTGAAAGTAACTGAAACTGGGAAATGATACTTTCTATATTTCTTTCCCTAGAGAGTTCCTGTAAGTTTCCTGCCTTTACTAGTCTATTTCCCTATTTCTGTGTCTTGGAACAGTGTTGGGAGCTTTGATACCAACAGCTATTGCTCTCAACAAAATTTACAAATAACCTGGAGAAAGCGCAGGAAGGATTATCGTGGATAGTCCACGCATTCAGTGATCCTTATAACCACAAATACCAGTTGTCATAAACTGTTTGCAACAGTTTCAAGGCAGAAGCTTGTTTTGGTGTTTTTTGTTTGGTTTTTCTTTTTTTTTTTTTTTTTCTCTGCAGGTTGAACCAATTTAAGGGTCAGGTAGTAGCAGAGGAGATGCTTAAATATTTCTGCAAGAACTTTATACCATCAAAATGGAGACTTCTATAAATCTGGTATTATGTAAATGTTTGTGCTACTCTGTTTTGCAGTAAGGCACTCCACATATTGAACTGCAGTGATTAAAGGGATGCTTGTGATAGAGAGGAAAACAGACCAAACTTTCAGAAGAGACTTGTACAGGAAGGTCTGCTTCTTCAAATTCTAGCCTTTCAGAAGTATTTGAAGCATTAATTCTTGCCAATCTTTCATGAGCTTTTCAAGCATACTTTGTCTCCCATCCAAGGATATTTTTTAGTGTCAATCTAATCATGCTATTTAATTGCAGAGAATCCATTCTTACCATGTGATCCTGGCTATGGTTGATGGGACTTTGAAACCATCTGCTTTTCTGGGAAGCACTAAATATGGGATGAAAGGAGGCATGCAGCAATGTTCAGTGCAGAGTGGAAGTTGACTGCATTTTATAAAGATCAGACTAAAAAAAAACCTTCAGGACTTCCAAATATGAAGTAGTATTGTTTGTGCCCCAGTCATCTTTCCCCCTCCTGCAGTGTAATGCACATTTACTTCCCGAGAAAAGACGAGCATGGTTGTTATTTCAGCACATTGTTGTGTTTGTAAAGAATCCTAGGGAGAAAATAAACATCTGTCGAATGGCTCTGTCTTTCTTTATGCCAAAATTTTATTTCACCAGAAATTCTTCTGTTGGCTTACTACTTTCTTTGGCTGTATATATGTCATAAGCTTGCAGATATATAAGCTGGACAGATATATATGTTTAAAGCTTATGTTTTTCTCATTGTATACTTGAGATCTTTGTTTGCTGCTGGATTATATTAAGTATGTCTGTAGGTAGAATTTCTAATCATGGTTACCTTGTATATGATGGGTTTCTCCTGTCTCCAGGTGTTTGACATCTTTTCAGAGTATGTAGATTTTCAAAGGTTTTATTTGACACAGAATCTTAAGTTTAGGTGATAACAGTGAGGTTGTGGTTGAATGGGCCATTCTCTGAAGAGCTGGACTCGATGGTCTTTATGGATCCCTTGTAGCTCAGAATAATCTGTGAAATCCAACCCCTCTATATAGGGGAAGAATCAAATTTCTTATTGAGGAGTCTAATATTTACTTTTTGAGTGATAAGTGGAAGATCATGTTGTGTTAGACCTGGATTTTTGAAAGGGTTCTTTGGTTTCTTAACCAAAGTTTTGGTTTCTTAAGTCTTCTTAATGGTTCTTTGAATTTTGAACATACAGCCTGAGTCCATCCAGATAGCGAAGGGAAGTTGCTGTTGGCACCATTAATAAATCTACAGTCATCTGCAGAGCTTCAGCTTGTCTTGAAAAGCATATGGAAGAATTGGTATTTATGCTCTTGAAGTGTGATGAGAGGAATCCAGACTGAAAACGCTTTTTCAGTTGTATTGAGCTTTAGTGAATTTCTCCAACAATAGAGAAGTATGCTCCTATGGGGTGTAAAGGCAAGCTAAATCCAGTCTGTGGGTTGCTTGCTTTTCTTGTTTTGGTTGTTTTTTGGTTGTTTTTTGTTTGGTTGTTTTTTGGTTGTTTTAACCAACTACATCATGTTGGTTTCTCACATCTCCAGAGATGCAAGAGACATAGTAGACACAATGATATAGCTTAATCAATTGGCTTGGATGTGTCCTGCTGCTTCTTCCAGATATTTATCTCATCCATCTTCTCTTCCAGGTACCTGCCCACCCCATGCCTCAGGTCTACCTGACCTTTCTTTGCCAGTGTGTGTGCATTTTTTTTCCTTTAGGTCCATAGGGGTATTTCTAGTATGCTACCAGTTTCCAAGCTTTTTCTATGATCTCTAGCAACTTGTTTATTATCTTGATGAATTTTGGTGATTTATTTTGCTGTTGTACATAATTTTGCTCATTTAATGAAAAGATTATTACACAATCATTATACTGTTGAGTAGCTCTGGGTGGGATGTAATCTGCAAATGGGAAAGTAGATTGCGTTTTTTGTAGAAACCAGAACATGGGTAAAAATGTATTACAAATACCAGATATCATTTGTTTACCATTATAAGCCACTAGTTTTAAAGATAGAGATAGATTTTAATGCTGTAATGTGGTACCATGCACAGATGTCCTTTGATCTTCTGGCTCGCTTCTACTCCAGAGAAGTCTGTGGTACTTGAATCCTAGGACTCAATGTCAGCTTCCGTGTGTCTGTGAGCAATATCCTCAGTTTTGGCTGCTCTGAAGCTACGATACTAGTGCCCACAACCCCTGGTAGAAATTATATAGTAATCTCTGTCAGTGTTCATTCAAGATAAATAAGAACCATGTGGGTGTGTGAAGAATGACTGCAGTTCCTTGCATACTTCTTTGCCAGGATACAAGGAGAAAGGTCACAGCTACTTAAAGCAGTCTTGCCATGGCAATTCCTGACTACAACCTTGCCAGGCAATTAACTGAAGACAAAGGCTCCAGTTTATTGTTCTTATTTCTGGAAATAAATATTTATGATGCAGTCCCTGAGGACAGCAGTACAAAAACATGAGAAGAATGAGATATTTTGATAAAGCTTCATTGGATTTCCTGCGTGTGCTCTGTGTGCAGTGTTGTCTTTCACAACTTGTGTGCTAAAGGGTTTTCTAACTTCCATATAAAATTAATTCTCTTTGTCACTGGGTATACTTTCCTTGGCCAAACACATGCTCTCTCAGGCCCGTTTTCAAGACAGAACAGCTATTTTGTGGATATAAGTGTTGGAAATCTGCCTGAAACAATTGCATTCTAGTAAATTAAGTGCCCTCATACCTGGCATGGATCTCTTGGAGGGTTTTTTTTTATGCCTTCCTGTTGAACTTCAGTATAGGGTTTGCATTTCTTTTTTACACAAACTGACTTTACATGTGGAAATAAATACCAAGCTTGGTAATCCACTCCAATGACTGCCAAAATGCCTCTGGCAGGCTGTGTGCTGGGGGATCCCAGCCTTGCCAGGCAGCCTGTACCCTCTGTGGCATCCCAGTACCCTGTGCGTTGGCAGGAATGTAACCACCTGCTGTGTTCTTGGTTTTATGTATGTTTGTACTTGTAGGATGCTGTTACTGTTGTAAGATATTACTGAGACTGTGTATTCATCTCCTTGTGTGTAGTCAGACTTAAACTGTAGAGCTCAAGCCTGTATGCAAGACCACCCAGCAGAGCTCCTTAGAGTGGACACATCAGTGGAGGGCAGGGGTTTGAGCAAAGTGGATGGTGAAGCAGGAAAAGTGTCTATCTACAGCTGGAATTCCTTGAGGGGCTTTTTTGTGGGGCTCTCACTGGGAAATACCGGGCCACAGTGGTAACTTGGGGTCTGAGTAATTGCAGACATCATTCTACTGCTACACTTGGTCGTCACTGCACAGCTGGAGCCCTGGAGCTGGTACAGTGATGCTGCTGGGTACTCTGGGTCAGTCATTCAACCTCTCAGTACAGGAGGGCTCTGGTGCAGCCCCAAATCTCTGCATTGGTGGGGTTTGTCACATGGCCAAACCTGTTCCACACAGCAGGGACAATGTGGGTGGCTGCAGCTGAAATAGATGTAGCTGAGCACATCCTGAAATGGAAACAGCACTTGGATGAACTTACTCCCTTGGGAGTGTTGTACTTGCACATTGACACTTGTGTGAGATCATGAAAGTCACTTTGGATTCATGTGGCTAAACACAAATGCAACAAGTGTTCTAAGAGGTTTTTGTACCTAAAAGTAGTAAGGAATAGATTTTTCAAAGAGAAAGAAGTTAAAACGTTGTAAAGAATTTAGCAGGAGTATTTAGTGGTCAGAATCATTCTCTACTCACTTCCACTGGAAGAAAACTACTCTCTCCCGAGTGGAAGTTTGCCAGTAAAACTGTGGAAGTTGTCACTTGCATCTAAAGAAAAGTCACAGCAGTCTATAGGAATTACATTAATAATTTTTATTAGCTAGAGACAAATGGTTCTGCTTTCCTTATTTGGTTACTAATACTCTCTATAATGTGCCAAGTTAACTATCCTTTAGTGCACTTGGAATTGTCTCTCCATACATGCTATATATAGAATAAAAGCAGGTTTCTCTGCTCTTTGGTCAGACACAGTTTACGTAAAAAAAAAAACAACAAACCACTAAATAAACAAACCCAAACAAACAAAAATCCATGACACCAACAAAGCCTACATAATCTATAAAGAAACTCTAATTCTAATTCTTAAAGGGTATTTAAACTCTATAATTACACTTCTGCTGCACTTAAAAATTGTTTAAGTACCATGTGCATCTGAAAGTCTGTGGTGCAGTAGACATCAAAATAAAGCCTTTTCATCTGTAATTTAAGAAAATTGACCATAGGTATGTTGAAAAGAAAACATTTCCAATGTGAATAATAGCTTTAAAAATAGAATTCTTTTGTTCTGTGTCTGTTTGCAGACCTGACTCGGGCAGCCTACTTAAATTGCTTCATTGGCTGCCAGTGCAATATACAGGTTCTTTTGCCATTTCATGTCATATAAACTGGCTTATTTGTCTGCTTAACTTTCTTCAT
>VYZS01069839.1:0-14302 GCA_013400695.1 Neodrepanis coruscans | reverse complement strand
CCCCTTCCCCTGCTGTGGGATCACCCCAGGACATGGTGTTTTTTCTGGGTTTATTCAATCTTGGAGACACAGAGTCCAGAGCAGAGCCAGGGCTGTGGAAATTCAAAGCCAACTGTTGACTTTAGACCCTGATCTTCCTAAGCCACAAATACCTGCCTGGGACCAGGTCTCAGCCACTGTCCCCCTGGCTCAGTGACATGGCCAGCACACCCTTTCTATCAGCCAGAGCCCGGGATGACGTGCCTGCAGCATGGAAAGCACAGCTCACTGCCTATATTTAGGGAGGAGGAATCCAGGCCCTTCTGAGATGTTTACAGTGCCTTTTATTTGTGGCTCGAAGCGGAAGACAGCAATTATACAGCTCCCAGATGGAGAGAGATGTTTAAAAAGGAGCCTTGGTTACACCAGGAACCCTGGTGCTTGCTTTTTCTGGTGGGGTTTTTTTTTTTTTTTCACTTCTCCTGCAGAAGCAGCAGGAAATCTTTGGGGATTGGCTTTCCCTCCCTCTGCTGATCCCAAAGAGCAGCACCTCTTTGATCTCTTTTAGTCACAAAACCTGAGCCTGCCCTTGTTCCAGAGGAAACAAGTGACAAACTCATGGGATACATCCTTGTCTGGGTGTAAATTGGCACAACCTCAGCACTTCAAAGAAATCCCCCTTCAGTCAGACCACACTCCTCAAGGCCTTGGGACCCCATGGCAGCAAATTACTTAATTAAGAGCGGTCATTAAATAATCTTTAGGCTGAAGTTTATTTCTCCAGGCTCCTGTGTTTACTCTGCCTCAGTGCCAGAGGGACAGGAGGCTGCTGTGGTCTGGGATGGTCTTGGATGAGTTTAAAGTGAAGTTTAGAAATTAAACCACGGCAGAACATCCCAGTGGAAACCTGAGGTGAGCAGGTTTCTTCTCTTGCCTTCCTCCCTCCTTTCCAAAGAGTGAGTTTTGCCTTGAATCTGAGATTCCAAATGAAAGAAACCCATGGTTTCCCATGGAATTTCAACTTCTTCCCCCCAAAAAAAAACCTCTGTTTGTGATGTTACACCTCAATCCCTCCAACATCCCTGTTGTGCTCTGGAGGAGAAAGCCCTGGTTCCTTCTTCCCTGGATGGACCATCCCTCGTCAGCCTGTGAGAAAGAATGGGATTTTTTGCTTCATGCTTTTAGATGAGCCACTTCAAAAATGCACTTTTTGAGGCACAGGGATGGGTTCTCAAATGGTGGAGCTAATTCCTTCAGGAAGGTCATGCTGTCACAACAAACAGTCCCCCAAAATAGAAACAATACCCTGGGAATCTGAACGTTGGAGTGGAAAGTCAGCTTCCTGGCAGATATTTGGGAAGTGCTTTGAAGATGTGAAGAATGACACTGCTGCTTAAGAAGTATTTGTTCCCCTTTTTTTTCTGCTATGATGCTGCTGAGAATTATATATATATATTTTTTTTTTCAGTGTGTAATATGACAGAGGCAACATCTACTCCACACTTGATTATTTAAAAAAAAAGACCACAAAAAAACCACCTCACAAAAAAACCTCCCAACAATCCTTCCCTCCACTTAGATGAGAAAACCTCAGAGATATCTCTGCTATCAGCAGAAATGCAAACAGTTCTGATTTATCTATAGATTTTTTTTCCACAGCTCTCACCACTGTGGCATCTGAGTGACTCCACAAATATTTAAGGGCTACAATAATGTGAAAGAGTGAAGTATTTGCTGTTTATATTTTGCCCAGGGGGGGAGTGAAGCAGAGAATTAATGATGGGACACCGAGTGAAATGAGGGAGATTAGATACTGAGTGCTGATCTCTTGGATCATTGTTTGTTCTATAAGATAATCCTAAAAAAATGGGGGGAAAAAAAAAAAGAAAAAAAGATAAGGGATGACCCTCACAGCCAGAAAAAATGTGAGTTTGGAGTTCACAGGCTCAACTGGAAGAGAGTTACACACCCTGCAGAGAGGATGGGAATGATAAATTTCCCTGGATCCCTGGCCACGAGCTTCAGCTCAACCCCCTCCAAAATTAAACTTATTTTTGGTTTTGCTTTGGCTGCTTCTGCTAGAAAAGGACCAACAATAAATCAATCTGTCAAGATACCCAGGATGAACTTCACCAGCTGCACTCAGGGGGTTCTGTGAAGGGGAAAAAGAGGGAAGCAGCTTCCTTAATCCAGCATTCCCCTTTTTTTTTTTTCCTGCCTGTTAACACAGTGGCTACTGTTGGAAACACTCAGGTTTTCAGCTGTTGTTCCCTGTTTGCCAAGGAGAAAGGGCTGACCATGAGTTGGTGTCTCCTGACAAAGCTGCTCCCAGCTGTTCCAGGGATGAGAAGAGACAGAGGAACAGCTTTGGATGACTTTGGGGTGGGGGGGCTGTTTGGTTTTCCAAGGCTTTTAAGAACTTTAGGAGGGCTAAAACTTGGACATTTCTTTTAACCCCACCAGGCAGCAAGAGCGTTTTATTGGTCTGGAAGTTCAGGACATGGTGGGAGGTTTTTAAATGCTGCAGCAACCCACACAAAGGGTTTGTTTCCACACTGAGGAAATGGTTGTAACCGAATTCTTTCCAGAGGTGCAATGAAGAAAGGATCAGGCTCCCTGAGTGCTGTGCCTGTGGTTCACTGAGAGATTTCTTGGGATGCAGGAGAAGAAAAGGTGGAATTCCCAGAGAAGCTGTGGCTGCCCCATCCCTGGGAGTGTCCAAGGGCAGGTTGGACACTCCCAGGGATGTCCAACATCAGTGGGAGATGTCCCTGCCATGGAGTTGGAACAAGATGAGCTTTAAGGTCCCTTTCAAATTCTTTAGGAGTGGCTGAGGGATAAAAGACAAAGGCAGTAAAGAATGTGTTGTGTAAATGAAGACAAACAACCCTTTTTTTCCTCAAAGAGAAGGTCCCTGAAACACCCTCTGGCACTCAGCAGAGAAATGTTGGTGCCATAAAACACGAGTCCTATAAAAATGTCAGCTGAACACTCAGTTGTGGCTGAAATACATTCAGGAAAACCTATTATGGGGAAGTCATTTCTTGGGAAGGGATAGAGAACTACAGCTGTTTGTGGGCTTCTTCTCCAACCTCCTACCCCAGAAGGGCTGGGGAAAGGGGACAGACCTGGCATCTTCATGCCCTCACCTGCTTGTGAAAGCAATTCTGATGCCATGCCTTGCTTCCTGCAGCTCTGTGAGACATCTGTGATGCTCTGCAAGTGATTAATGTCAGTTCTACACCAAACTGGAACCAGCAGGGGCTGAACAATGAGGATTCAGCCAGGAAATGCCTCATCACTGACAAGCCACTTGCATGTGAAATCAGACAGCAAAACGAATTCAGCTTCAGCCCCTCTTGCTCTGTGTCATCTCTGGCCATTGTCCTCTTGCTCCAAGTTAATATTCAGCTCTGCTACCCGGGAGATTTTTGGGCTCTTTGCATATTGAAATATTCTGCTTTTATCCCTTGTGGTGGCTTCATGTCTCATTCCCTCTTGGCCTCGCTGCATTTCTGATCCAAAATTTCCCTCTATGGGGGGCCATTCAAACATGAAAGAGCTCTGACCAAGGCAGAGCTGCTGCCCTGTCATCTTCCATTCCTAGAGATGATGAGTAATGCCTCAGCTTATGAGTTCTGCTGGATTTTTGTTCTCTGCCCCTCTGCTTGGATCACTGGCATGGGATTTGCAGTCTCCAAAGTTCTCAACAGACTGGTCCCATTAGGGTTTCAGCCACTGATGCCAACTCTGGACATGGCTCTGGTCCCAAGTACCCAGTTTAACCCATGTCTTTGACTCTGTTGATGTGCCCTTGGTTCACCCTCAGCAAATGGCTGGGAACAGGCTACTGTGTGTCCTCTGGGATCTGCACAGCTCCACCCTTTCTCCTTTTACATCTTGCTCTGACCATATTTTTCAGTTCTCTGGGAATGCCAGTGGCTGCTCCCCCCAAAATGCTCCTCACAGGGGGTGTGTGTGTGTGAAAAGAAAACTTCCCTCCTGCTACTGCCTCAAGGTGAAGCCCCCAAATTTACAGCCAGAAAGCTCTCAGGGCAAGAACCCTATTAAAAAAGGCTGAGTGGGAGCTGAGGAGGTTTAAAGAGCCAAAAGGGAACCCAAACCCTGTGGAAATCAACAGGATTTAGGCAGCTTCAGGTTCTACCTTTAAAATAACCTGGGGACTCTTATAGAATATGGGGTTTTTTTGCTCTTTGCCACATGATGAAATCCTCCTGCAAGGTGCTGCCTTCCTCAGGCCAGTTTATACAGAGAAGAGACCTCCAAAACTGGGGGAACAGAGTCTTCCCACTGGCTGGACTGGAAAATGGGAACATGCCTTAAACACATTCAGGCAAGACATGAGCCTCCTGCTTCAGCACTGGCTTCAATTGCCCCAAATTTCTGCTCAGAGAACACTTCCCACCCCGTGGCAGAAGGGATCCTGTGTCCTTGGAAAGAGTGAGAGAAGCCTTGGGCATCAAGGCAAATCCCTGCCTTACATCCAGAATGAGACCCTGGGGTCACCTGGGCCCATCCAAACAGGGACATTGTCACCAGCCTGTCACAAGCTCAGGGCTTCTCTCTAGATCAGGTGGCAGGAGGGACCAACCTGAGACTGAGATAAAGCCTAACCCAAGAAGATACTCAGATGTGAGAGCCAAGCAGCAGGAATGCAGCATCCTCAGGCCTAGACAGTGGCTGTTGTGTCTGTCCTGTCCTGTCCAGCAGTGACAGACAATTACTAATGTCTTTAGTCCAGATCTGGCAAAGCATCTTAACCAAAGTCCCAGACCACTCTGTGGCAGAGCTGGGAACAAAACTTGACCCTCTGAGCTTCAGTCTGTTGCTTTAACCACATGGACACATTTGTTGTGTTGGCAGCTCTCCCTTTTCATTGACTTTGCTGGGTTTTTCATATCTGACTTGTTCCTGCTCATAAGGAAAAAAAAAAAAATCCCCCTTTCAAATACATCTTGTGGTCCTTAAAGCCTTTCCTATTCCAAGTGTGTGTAAAACACATTCTTTGGGTGTTCACTAATTACCAAGAGACAGGAATTTTAAGCACAGCAGTAAATCTCTTTAGTTAAACAATGGTGATGGGGGTTTCACCCAGGCAAGGGGTTTGTGCCATCAGATTGCAGGAAAAGTTGTCTGAGACACAGGGGACAAGTCAATACTTTGGGGGCTTCAACCACGAGGCACAAGAGGGTCAGAAACTGCAGCCTGGGCACCCCAGGATGGCTGGGAAGTTGTTGTTGCTGATTGGGGACCAACAGATCCCCCAAATCAAGCAAGGCTTGGCCATGGGAAGTCAGTAGGTGCAAAGAAGCTCAAGCAGAACAGGGAGCAACACAGAAATCTGGAAGTTATGGGCACTTTGCTGTGGGAACTCCGAGCACCTTTTGCCTCGTCCTGGGAGAACAGCTCCTCCCAAGCGCTGTTTCAGATGTTCTGTCTCTCTCCTGGCTCCTGGCATTTCCCATCTGGGCTATTTCAGCCCCTTTGCCCCCCGTGTCTTTCCAGCTGGGTGGGGTTAAGCTGTGAAAGGGATCTGACTCTCTGTTGTCTCCTGGCGAAGAGCCTCAGCCTCAGCTCAGCGAAACCATTCCACACATTCCTTCCTCTCCGGAGTAACAACGTCATTCATTGCAAAGGTCTTTTTTTTTTTTTTTCTTTCACCACGGCCCTCCCGAGACAGAAAAATCACTGGGATGAGCTTCTGACCTTGGGGCAGACACCTTTGTGCATCCTATTTTCCTGTTTCCAAGGCACAGCTCTTGGCACTGTACATTGATATTTTTTTTATTTTTTTTTGCTTGTGTCATCTCAGGAAAAGTGTCTGAATTCATCAGCTGCAGCCCCAGATGGTGTTTTATACACTGTGGGGGCAAGGACATGTGTCCTAAAGATAAATCAGCTTTTATTTACTCCTGGTGATCAGGGGAGACAGAACTGGGAATTATTCAGGGGGATGAATCACAGGATTATATTGACAATCCCCCTGTTTCCTGCAGCCAGAGAGGAAGGGCTGGGACAAGGTAGAGTTTTCAAAGTGTTTCTGACACCTCCTTGTATCTCCCATGCCAAAAGCCCATCCAGGTCCCTTATTACAGGCTGGATATCCAAAGTCCAAACCAGCCCAAATTTCCAGGAGCCACCAGCTCACAATCATCTGCCTGTTTTGCCCATCTTGAGGTGGGCAAAAAAACCTGAAACTACCCCAAATCTCTGTGATCATTTGGATCCTGAGGGTTTCCCATCTCCTTCCCAGGAAATCACCCCGTTTGCTTTTCCCAAACGTTTCCTGTGGTAACAGGAGTGAACCCACATCACCTCTGTGCTCCTCTGGGAGTTTGGAAAGGTCACTCCAGCAACATTCCTTTTTTTCTTTTTTTCCCTCTGTATTTGCAACCTCTGAGCAAATATTTGGCTTGTGCTGTGGACAGCTCCTGGAATGCAGCCTCTGCAATACTCAGGGTGAGAGGGCACTGCCTCCTAACTCGGAGAAAGGACTCTTTTTGGAAGGGCATCGTGCATGGGATGGGCTGGAGGGTCCCCAGGGATGCCCCAGAGGAAGAGGCTTTTTTTCTCCAGTCCAGTTGGGAACTGTGCAATCCAGGGCTGGGGGGTGGGGTGATGAGCTGCTCAGGAAAAGGGCACTGGGATTTGGCAGTGAGAAGCTCAGGGAATGGTTTAGATACTTCCAGGGCTTAGAGAGCACATCCTGCTGCAGGGGTCTGTTTTTAGCAGCTGAAATGCCATTTGAAATGCAGGGGGGAATCTGGAACTCTGAGCTCTGGGTGACTTCAATGAGAAAAAACTTCTGCTCAAGTGAATTACAGGAATACCAATCCAGATGCTTTTTTTTCCCAGAGTTTCAGCTCCAATCTATCTGTCGTATTTCTTGTGCTGGCTCTAAATGCGTTTCTTAACCTAATGCACCAACTGAGGTCTATAAAGCACTCAGCATATCCATGAAAACTTTGAATATTCAATCCTGTTGAAGGAATTGGAATGAGAACCTTCTGCTTGAGCCCTGTTTATTGCAGCAGCAGATTGGGCACATCTCAGCCAAGAAACATCCAACCCATGGCTTGGAGAAGGGCACAGGAGCTGTTTGCAGCTTGTTGGAGCAGCTCAGACTTTACTTTGCACTTCCCTTGATGCCAAATCATCAAACAGGTACATTATTCAGAGAAATATTTGTCCCTTCAGTGAACTCGGATTGGGAAAATAATGTTTGGAGTGGCAGAGTAAGCAGGAGCATGGTTGATAATTCCCACAAATTGGGATGTTATTTGGCTAAAGGGGCTGAGTCCTGTGTAAAAAAAAACCTGGAAAAATTAAAAAAGAAAAAAGAAATCCTTGTTTTCCCTTGAAAAAACAGAGCAGGAGAAGGCACCAAGCAGCACAGAGTGTGGTACCCAACAAAACCCACCTGGGTCCCTTGGTCTGGGGTCCTGCACAAAAATAAGTGAGAGCCACCCCCCCCACCAGACCAGGATTGTGCTCAAAAGACACAAAACATTGATATTTCTTTAAGTGCTTTAAGGCTGTAAAGAGGATGAGGTCAGGATGACCTGCAAGGCTGAAGAAATCAGTGTCATCCCACATTTCCTGAGTTTTTCCATGGAGGATAAACATCATTTCCCACATTCTTTCTGTTGTTCATGCCGTGGCCTCTCCTAAACACCCTCACAGGTACAATATTTGCAACATCTTGGCAGTTCAGTTATTGCAACAATTTCCTTTACTCTCATTTTGACAAATGCAAACCAAGAAATTTTTTAAAAACAGTTTTAAATAAATGTAACCATCTCTCCTAATTTATACACCAACACAATCTTCTCTTTTTTTTAGCTCATGATAAGAAATAAACTGGTTTTCTCACCTCAAGCCTCTTTCCACATTATGTTTGTTCTATTTTTTTTTTTTTTGCTTGTTTTGGATTTAAAAGTTCAGCTATATTTATGCCTTATTTACTTAATTAATTTTTTTTCCCCCATCATAATCTGATCACCTTTCATCTTCCAGGAATAAAAAAAAAACCAACCCTGGTGCCCCACATTTGTGGCCCCACACAGTCAAGGCTGTTTTCATTTACTCCATCACAGCCCAGACAAGTCAGAAAAGAGGTTTTAGTCATAAATCTGATGCTGCACGAAGGGAAATTCCTGGGGAGTGAATGAGCACAGCAATATCTCAGCTGTTTTTTTTTTTTATTATTATTCTTTTTCATGAGCAAACATCAACTAAAGCCTTTTGTAAAGATTTGGAATAGTTTTGTTCTGGTCAGAGCTTCACATGCAACGATTCTCCTCTGCATGGATTTAACTTGTGTGGAGTTGTTGCCTTGAAATGGTTCAAATAAAAGGCAGCAAATTGTCCTGGGAAAAACTGCAGGCAACAAGTTATTGATTCTGAATTTCTGGGGAAAGGGCAGTGTCTAAAGGATGAATCCCAACCTAAAAGTGTCCCCTTCCCTGTCCTGTAAGTCCAACAAATGTTCAAACCACGTGTGAGGAGTCACTTCTGTGGCTCCACCAAGACCTGGTGGCAGCCAATGAGCAACTGCAGCAAAGCCCTTCCTAAACTAATGGATTAAAATAAAATGATATAAAATAAAAGGCCCAGCTGGTGCTGTGGTCTGAGGTTCTGATGGTTTTATCTGACTCAGACCCCGTTATTGATCATTCAATCAGGATGGGGAGCAATCTTCGAGTCCTTTTTTGATTCCTTATTTGATCCTAATAAACGATCTGAACATTTCTAAGGACTCAACACCAGCCTTCACATTCTGGGCACACAAGAGGCTTCAAAACCTTTGTTACTGTTGATTAACCTTTCCTTTGCCACAACTTTTGTGATCCAATTCCTTGATAAACCCACATTCCTCTCGAAGGGATCCCAACTGCCTCTGTAATGCCTTTAGTTCAGAGGCTCAGCTTAGCAGGTCTTTAGTTGAGAAATGCAGCTTTACCGAGGGCGATTTTCAGGCAAATGAGTCAAAACTGGTGCCTACAACCCTATTTTGGCTTTCTGAGAAACGTGATCTCATTTAGAGACGTTTTCTGTGCCGGTGGAAAGCAGAGGGGCTCAGCTTTGGAGTGGCTAAATATAGGTTTTAAGGCCTAATTTGAGAACGTGGCTCAAAACCCAAGAAAAATCCGTGGGTTTTCTCCCTTTGAATGTCCACAGAATGTAAAAGTTTGAGTGCAATGAACTATTAAATACTTGTGATTTTGGGTAATAAAGCAAGAATTAAAAAAAATTGTACAAATATATGGAGATGCCTCCAAAAGCAGAAAATATTGTTTTGGTAAAATGTCATTTAACCAAGAAATCTGATGAACTTTCTCCCCACTTATTCTCTTATTTGGTCTCATTATCAGTAGGACGTTAAGGAGGGAACAAATAATTTAATGATCAAAGGATTTAACGAACAAATAATGATTTAATGATTTAAGGATCAGTTAAGGATCCATTTAAGGATCAGCTCTACATTTTTGAAACTAAAAGGGACTTTCATTGCTGGTGTGAGCTGAGCTTCTGAGCACGTGTATTGTCTTCTATAAGGTGACAGGTTGTCCCCAAGCTCAGATGATTTAAATCAAATTAAGACACGATTTAGACTTTGCATCACTTTTTCCAAACAACCTGCCCCGTGGAAACTCCCCATCTGCGAAGCTTTCACCAAAAAAAATAAAAATGACGAAGGTGTTTGGCAATAGTTTTAAAAAATTAAACTCAAAAGAAAAGAAGGGGACGGGGGGGGGAATGTGTGGTTTAAACCTTTTAATGCTCTGTAGGCTCCTGTCTGTGGTGTTCTGCCTATTCCTGACCACCAGGCAACTCCTAGACACCAATTCTGTTGCTTCATGTCCAATTTCAGCCAAATTTGGAACGGCAGCTTAAGAAACCCCTCTGCAAATCTTAACGTGGATCCACCCCATGCTCGAGGCTTCAAACATCCCTTCGAGGCTTTAGGAGGGAAGACTTTAAGTGTTCATTCCCTCTGTGAGCTTCACAAACACCTCCAAAACGACAATTTAGCCCCTTTTTCCAGCAGACAGAGACAGGAGACATTCCCACACCGGGTTTGAGAGCCAGCCCTGCTAAAAGCCATTGAACTGAAAGCTGCAAAGGTCACCAGGTAGGAGGGAAAGCAGAAGACAACAGCAGGTTTGGGGCAGAGGAAACGCAGAAATGGGAGCAGACTGTGCAATGGAGACCTGGCTGCTGGAGGAAACATTGCATCACACCTCTGAATGGCATCACCCACAGCACCAGCAGCAGATTTGGGGGAGTTTTTTCCCCGCCCCCCTCCAAAATCTGCAGGTGAGGGGGGTCATGGTGACTGGCACCAGCTTAGACTCAGCCAGGGCTGTGCCCACGCACAGGTTTTCGGGCACGTCTCGCCCTTCTCAGAAATTGCTGTCACCAGTTAGGGGAAGAGGCTTTGAAAATCCTCCTAAACTTGCTCAGGACACGAGTCCTCAGCAGCCAAATACAGCTGAGACAGCCCTGAGAACATCTGGGCTGCCAAAGGCTGTGTCTGTCACACAACACACAACGTGCATTTTACCTCGGGAGATTTAGACTCAGTTTGGGGGCAATTTGTGCAAGAAAGGAGAAGCTTTTTTTTTACCAGTGTTGTGCAAAGTTGGGTTTGGCAGCTGTCCCAAAGAAATCCCCTAAAGAACCTAAAGACAAATCCAGAGTGTTGATCCCTTCTGCTCAGCTCAAGCCCTGCCTTGGAGGTGGTGAGGGCCCTTCCAACCCAAACCCTTCTGTGGTTCTTTGATTCAATTTATGTGTTGAGCCAGAAGTGACTTTGAGAAGGGATCAAAAAATCTGTGCTGGCCAGCAAGTCCTGTGCATTATTCCCCATTTGTGTCACTGAAACAGAGCTGGTGTTTCCTGACTGCCCCAATACACTGATTAATAAAATCACCACTCATATCTCCTGATTATCCCAACCCTCTTCTTCCACTCCAGCCTGAGCAGAAATTCATTTCCCCCTCAGAAAAAAGGCCAAGGGCTTTTATTACTCTTTTATTTCGGACTCTCAACGCCCTTTCCTTTCTCTCTGTGAGTCAGCCCCCTCCAGGGGGTGTGAACCACTCCAAGTTCCCTGGAAAAGCAGCTTTTTTTCCCTTCCCAAGAGGATAAAAGCATCACACAACCCTCTTGCTGTTATTCCTCAGCACCTTTGCCTTCACTCTGATTTTTAGTGTGGCCCAGAGGTGGCAGCTGGGGTGGGTTTGTGGACTGAAATTCCCCTGCTGGAAAGCAGGAATGAGATATGATACCTGATACACTCACATGGAGGCATCATCTCAGATATTTTGGGTCCTCCTGGGGATTTTGTGGGGTTTGGATAAGGAAAGCCACTCCCTCCATCAGTGGGATGGGAGAGATGGGTGTGGATTAGGCATAAATGCAAGTGTGGAGTTCATAAAACTCAGCCTAGGAGGGAGCTGGGTTTGTGCCCTGCATTGAAGTGAATCCCACCAGATATAAAGAATGGAAACTCCACAAGGTCAGAAGTGCAGGTTGCACTTGGTTCCATCTGGGCTGGACCAGGAAACCAAGTCTGGCTTTAAACAAACAGCTTCAAACTTTGGACAGACTCAGTCCCTGCGGGTCTCGATCCTGAGCTCAGTGTCACCCTCCTTTGCTGCAGGACAGATTTGGGGATGGCTTTAGATTAATTTGACATAAAGAGAGCTCTCAGAATCCCTTTATTCCTCATCCTCTCCATGTGCAGCTTCTGTTAAATCACAGGGGGCCTTTTTAAGCTTTGTTACTTTATCAGTTCTGCTTATCTCTTTGTTCCATGATGAGGGGGCTGGAGGAATCCCAACCTTTCTGAATAAACCCAGAGCTTCACCTGTGTTTAGTGACAAAAATTCCCTTGTGCTGGAAATGGGATTGTCCAAAATTTAGTGTCCACTGGGTGCCCAGTGAAGCTGCTGGAAATACAAAAACCAGGGGCAACAACGAAGGAAAAAAGCTGTTTGGTTTTTGTTCTGCCAAGATCTGGGCTGAAAGTTTTTCAAGACATCCCCCAGCCCACCTCCTTTCCTTACAGAGCAGCTGACTCTGAGCTTTGCTTGCTTGGTTTGTCAGTTATTTTTTTAGTTATTTTGTTTGTCTGCTTGATTTTTCTTCAAGTGTCTGATAATCCATAAAAAAAAAAAAAAGACTTTGCAAAGCAATGGCAAAACCAACCCAAAATCTCACTAAACCTCCAGTTAAAATGTTACCCCTGAACAAATTTATTGGCATCACTTTCTGCTCTGGGATGAAACTTCATCCACCCACCCCCCCCACAAAGAGCCTTTTAGCCAAAGGCTTTTTTTGGCCAAGTTGTTTTTTTTTTCAGGAAGGTTAAGCCCTGAAACCTCCAGCCCTTGTGTTGTTGGCAGCCTGGGAGCCTGAATATTTTGGGACAGATGTTCAGGGCTGTGGGTCACTCAAGAGAACAGGGGACCTGTTTTGCCTTTCTTGGAGTTAGTCTGGAAGAGATTATTCAAAGCTCTTTTTGCTGCATGATGGATTTTTTCACTTCAGTTTTTAACTGACAGATCTGTTGCCTATTTCCTTGCTGAGAGCAGAAGAAACCACGAGGAATTTCTCAAGCCCAAGGTGGTGTAAAACCCCAGGATTCTGATTAAAAGCCCAACCTGGAGGAGCTGAAGAGGTTCCAACCAAAGTGTTGAGGTGCTTCATTTATTTTGGAGCCTGTAAATCAAACTCTGATGAATCCCCATCCCTGAGCAAACAATCTCCCCTGCCCACCTTGTCATGACAATCCCCCTCTGCAATAATTCAGATGCCCAGGGACATCTTATAAACAGGAAATATAACATTAAAAAAATGTTAACTGGATTAACTGCAGTTGCTAAATATTAGCCCGAGTTTCACAACACACTCTGGCTTTATGGCCAACATCTAAAGCAGCAGCTGCTGTTGGAGGAGTTTGTTTTTCCACTCAGAACCAAATTTTGGCTGGTGGGAGGCTGTTATTTTTCTACCCTCATTTTTTTTCCCCTGGGAATTGTTGCACCAATCACAGACAGAAAAAAAAAGAATAAAAAACCCCCTGTCTTCCTAATTTTTTTTTTCCTTAATGGATTTATTTTTGTCTTTATTCCTCCCTTCTCCTGGTTGGTCCCCTCTGTTCATTCTGGGAGTTGTCTCACTCTCTCTGCATTGGGATTTCTCACATCCTGTGTCTGGGGAGATGCCCCAAAGCAATTCCTGAAGCTGCAGCAGGAATTGGGATTTCAGCTGAAGGCAGCCAGGTTTAGGTGGGATTTTGGGGAAGGAATTCCTGGCTGGGAGGGTGGCAGCTGGGTCACCCTGCAGGGAGGGCAGAAATTGGGGAAGAGAGTCAGGATTTCCCAATTAAAAGTGAGAAATCTGAGGAGAGGAGTTGCAGGGATGGCAAAGCAGCCCAAGGAAAGACTCAGCAGTGGGTTAATTACATGAGAAAGGGGGAAAACTCTAAAAAATGCCTTTTTTTCCCTTATTTTTATATCTATTTGCCCTCAATCCCTTCAGCATCCAAGGAACTCAGAATCACAACCTGCTGGGGTTTGTTCAAGAAAGGCCTGAGGAGAAATTCTTCTTTCTAATTTCATGGCATGACCAGATTAAAGAATTTGGTTTTTTTTTTTTCCTGACAGCACCTTAATTTTTATTTTTTTTTAGAGCTATTTTGTCAGGAGATCATAAAGAACCCCCAACCCAAAGTGCAGCATAAAAATCTTCTTGTTTTCCACAGAAAATGTTGACAGCAAAGACACCTGACCCCTCTGACTTACCTTTCAAGCCAAGAATTCCATGTTTTTGAGGGGAAATCACATGTTTCATTCAAAACTTCAGGGGGGGACTAAAATAAAACCTCTCCAAATCCTTCTGCAGACACTTAAAAGAAAAAAGCAGCAATAAAACCTGGGCAAAAAGGCTCCTGATGTGGAGGAGGGTTTGTTGGACAATTCCAAAAGTCTCCTGTGAATCCCAGGAACTATTTGAGCATCAGAAATACAAGGATGTAGCTTAAAGCCTCCCTGACTTTGGATTTTTTTAAAGATTTCAGGTAAATTTTGCTTGTTTTTCTTCTTTTAAATCCCATTTCTTCAGCCCTGTGCTGGTCCAAGGCCCCTCCACATCTTGACACATCTACCAAGAACCTTCTGCTTTTTCCTTTTGCCCTGAAATTTCAGAAATTCACTTTTCTTTTGTCAGTAGAACATTGAAAACACTTTTGTGGAGCTTTCACAACTTATTCTATATTATTTCATTAAAAAAA
>VYZS01069834.1:6752-16968 GCA_013400695.1 Neodrepanis coruscans | reverse complement strand
GCCAGGGAGGGATGTGTTCCCTTGTCTTCAGACCTATGGATCTCACCTTAAAAGTGCAACATAGCTGACAGTGTGCGACATTAAAACTTCAAGGAGAGAAATCACCAACTCACTCTGCAGTTGATGCCATTTGGGAGGTTTTCTATTTTGTCACAGCCACCAAATTTAAAAAAAAATTAATCTGAGAAGACCTGACTTTGTGCGACCAGCACAGGACTCACCTTTAGAGCTGTTTTGATTTGCCTCCTGCAGACAATAAGTGCTGATTTATTTTGAATGTTCATTCTCTTCTTTATCTGCATTCTTCCTTCTGTTTATTGCTGGCTGTGGAGGGAATGCACATGGATTTGTTTCCATAATGATTTCATGGAGAGGTCAAACCCCACTGATTCCAGATAAGTGCAGGAGCCAGTGGGGTCCTCACAGGCATCAGAAAAGATTTGGCTCCTTTGGCTTTTGCACTGTGGGAAGGTCAAGGCAAGAAGCTCCTGGTGCTTATTAGGCTGAGCATAACTGGGGCTGGAAAATGTGTGGTAGTAGAGAGTAAGCCTAGAAACAGTCTTGCTGATACTGAATTTTGCTCCTAACAAGATTTCTGTTGCTGATTATACCTTCAGTTCTACTCTACTGACACTATTTTAACCCGAGGTAACATGTTCATAAGGACTTAATTCCCATTTTTCAGTAGTTGACAGTGTTTACATGCTAAATCCTCTCCAGCACAGTATTTAAAATACCCTTAAAGCCAACTGGGATAAACTCTTATAGAACAGCTGCCTGGTGCAGTAACCAATGTATCCAAATAAAATTTCCATGGAAATGAAAGAAACAGTTGAATTAGCCTGCAAATATTCCCTTTCTTCTGTTTTGTTTGGGTCTGTTTTAGTTTTCCTGGGGATTTTACCTCAAGGATGAAACCTGCTGTTATTACACTCAGTAGTAAAATTCCTGTTGGCTTTTGTGGAAGCCAAAGGTTCACCTCATTCCAGCAAACTGCTTCACATAGTTTTTGGTAGGGGTGACCTCACCTTTGGAAACCACTTTGGGTTCCTACTCTTCATTAATGGGCTTTTCAGCCTCTCTCCAAGGTTGTTGTGGGAGCACAGGGCTCTTCCCAGGTTCTCCCAGCCCAATAACAGCCAGGGAGAGGGGTTAGCAGCAATAGTCATGGACAGTAAGTCCTGACTTGGTTATGTGCTTCCCGTTCCACTTGAATTCAACCATTAAATCTGAACTTCCAGTTCAAATTAAATATGTCATGACCAATGTCAGATATATGGACAACTTCAGAGTGGAATAACCCAAGGCAATCTGCTCTGATCGTATCACGCCTTAAGTCTCAGACCAAATCCGGGGGGAATTTAATAAAATAGCTCAGTCAAGCATTGATCTTTCCTGATGGTTTTTTTCTTCCTTTCTAATGGTCTTCTTACACACAGTGCCCCCACCTCCCTCTTGGAAAACAACACTGTATCATAGAGGAATAACCCCAAATATTTCAGCGCTGCAGCTATTGTACCTTTGCTATTGACCTCCCTCCCAATCTCTCATCTGATGAAACTGTTCTTGGTTGACAATATTAAATCATTCTATTTCTTTCCCCCTCTGCCAATGTGCTGCTCTCCTGTTACATTTGGTACATAAAGTGTGTGGAGTATTGTAAAATGGGATGACAGGGCTGCAGGAAAAGCTGTGTTGAGCTGTTTGTCCAGAGCATTTGTGAGCAGAGCCTGGAGCTCCTGTCTGAGGGTATCGAACAGCTCTGTGCTCTGGCAGGGTGGTGGAAGGCCAAGCCCAGAACATCCTGGCCAGATCCTAATCCAGTAGACCATAATATAAACCAAACAGAAAATCCCATTCATTTTAATTTTACTCATCAACCTACAACATTTAGCATATAATCCAACAATCAATGTTATTAGATAGGGCAAAACCTGCAGTAAACTGCATTTTGGAAGTATCTGGGGAGTGTTCCCATTGCTGTAGGTAGTGCATGAGCTGTTCTTCTAATTTATTATTATTTTACTTTGAAGAAGGAGTTTTTGTGAGGTGCTAGAGGAGGGTATCAAACCTCTGGATTTGCCAGGTGTTCCCAGTGAGAAGCAGAAATACAGACCTGGGTTTGGGCCCATGGGACAGGTTGCTGACAGTGAAGGTCTTTAGAGAGAGTGACAAAAACGTGTCCTACTGCATTTGATGGTTGAGTTTAACATTTCCATAACATCCAGAAAAGAGAATGTTGCATTATATGACTTTGCTTTAAAAAACAGTCCTTGGGTAAGATCCCTCTCTGATTTGAAACCCTTCCAGGATTTTGGAAGGGTTTCAAATAAAATTAAAAGAAAAACAAAGCTCAGACTCCTGAGATTGCTCAACTACATCACGAAGAGTGAGTGTGAGGGTATGTTTTGTCTCTAAAGAAAATATCAGAGCCTATAGCAGTCAAGATGGTTTATAAGCATGAACATAATTTTGAATAGCCCTAGCTCTGCTTTACCATGACCTCTGCAAGTCAACTCTGAACAAAAAGGTAAAAAAATACTCCCTTAATGCCAGCTAAACACCAGAAAAGGTACTGAAACTCAGCAGATTTGGAAATCACAGTCATGGCTTGTTTCTCATGATGACACTGATTGACCTTTTCATTTTATTTCATTAATTATAAAATAGAAGGGGTTTTTTTTCTGACTCTAAGAAAATCTCTCTGCTTTCCCAAAAGATGCAGTGCATTCACACATCAGGAAACTCAGGCAGGTAGAACATAAGGAGCCTTTTATTCAGTGATTGAAAGCTTTCCTTTGTCTCATTCCTAAGTTTTAACCCTGGCACTTGTCTTCCCTTTCTGCAAAGTGTTGATGCACAATCTGATTCTGTATTTTCAAAAAAGGGAATGTTCTTGGCCCTTTCCTCTCCTCACCATCTGATCAGCAGCACAAGCTTCCCTTTGTCCTGCCCATGCTGCCAGGTATGGGCAGAGGTGGAGGAAGGGGAAAGGAATGATATTTTGGGACATGGATTATTTGAAGTTGAGCATTTTACTCTGTTCCTCTGCACTTCTCTCCAAACATTGACCTTAAATCACAGAATCACAGAATCATTTAGGTTGGAAATGATCATTGACCCCAACCATTCCAGCACTGCCAAGGCCACCACTGCCCCTTGTCCCCAAGTGCCACATCCACAGGGCTTTGAAATCCCTGCAGGGATGGGGATCCATCACTGCCCTGGGCAGCTGTGCCAGGGCTGGACAACCCTTTTGTCTAGAACTTTTTCCAATATAAAACTCCACTGGAGCAACACTGGGGTTTAAAATACTGAGGAGATGTGAAAGTCCTCCAGAGTGATCAGTTCAACCAAGGGATCTTTTCTGGCTGTTGGAGCATTTTCTGTGTTTACTCATGTCCTGAATTAATAATAACAGCAAAGACATGATGTTTAAAAGCTATTTGAGAAGGACAGAGAAATAGCTACTGGTAGGATGGGAGGAATTATTGTTTTCTGTGTTAAAAATCACTCTAAACTTTAGGAGATGCCAGATTGGATTGGCTGAGGATGTGACCCATCAACAGCAGATCCAAGAGAAGGAAGGGACTGATGTTGTCTGACACATTGAGAAAAGAGTCCTCCAGTAAAAGGAGTTAAAATGAGTGTTGAAGAAATTTTGTCCCTTTTGAGTGCCTGGACTTAATGTTTTTTTCTGGCTGAGCTGTGTATTACAGAAACCAGCAGGACACTTCCTCTCTCTGCTCCCTGCTCCTCTCTGGGGCTGCCCAGGCCATAAATCATCCACAACTTTACTAAGGTGAGTCTTACACAGTCAGTCTATATTATAACACAAAATCAGGGAGGGAAATAAAAATTAAAACATGTATATCCCCTTTTCCTGAGCCAGCTTTTCTATCTCAATAAGCAAACTGTGATGTCTGAGCCCATGTGGGGGCCAGTTAGAAATGCCAGAAGTATATTTGGTTCCAGTGCATGTGCCAGAAAGAACAAAATTTCTTGTTCTCTCCTCAAATTGGTCGAGTTTTTGTCCACCCACTTCCTTCCTCTTCTTTTGTGGTCTCTGTTGTGCTTCATCCCTGTTCATCTTCTCCTGCCCTGAGCTTGGCTGGTGGCTCTGGGTTGCCCTCCCAAGGTCCTCCCATGGGCACTGCCAAAGCCTTTCCATGGATAAACTGCTCTTTAGGGCAAAAATAAAACATAAATTGTTCCATGAATGCACCTCCTTTTATCCAGGTTGAGCCCCCTCCTCTCCCCTGGCTGCTCACGTTGTTTTCTGCCACAATGAGTTAAAAAAAAATCCCCTAAATTTAGAACCTTTTGTTTCCAAACAAACTCCTTCATTTCACATGTGCCATCAGCTGAGTGGAGCTGAAATGAGTCCTGACACTGCCTTCAACAATCTTTGGATCAAGTGCAGTGGCAGTGCACTGGGTGATTAAATAAAGCACTGGGTGATGGGATGTCCTGTTTGCAAACTGCTTTTCAAATATGATTTGAAGATATTGAAATATATGTTGTTCAGGCTGAAGTTTAGAAGTACCTCATGTACCAACAGTAGTGAATTATCTGAGAAAGCAGATTAAGAATGGCAAGTGGGACATATGTTATTGAGAAATAAAAAAGAATGGGTTTTTTTTTTTTTGGAAAATCTTCCAAAAAAGGGCCTAATAAGAGCTTGCCAAATTTGGCATTTAAAGACAAAGCTGTCTTGAGCTGAGTTCAGAAAAAGGTCTTAATGTCAAATGTTTTCAACCTTTTTACATTAAATGAACTGAAATTCAGCCAAACCAGATTCTTCTGATTTAGGGGGAAAAAAAAATGTTCCCTCCCAAGCCCAGGAGAAAGAGGCCAAGTTTCATCCTGACAGGAAGGTTTTTGCCAAAGCCATAAAAGCTGAAGTGAAAGTAATGATGCTTTATCTGGCAATTTCTGAAGCAGTTTCATCCCCAAAGTTCCTAAAGCACATGACACAGAGCAGGCTGGATTCCCCAGCCCTTACTCAGAGGTTGTTCATACACATTCTCATTAAAACAGAGGGAATAGGAGAGCTCAGGCCCGAAGATCCCATGCAGGAGCACAGCCTTTGGAGCCCTTTCCATGTCCCATGGTGAGAACTCAGTGGCACCAGACCAGGATCTTGGCTTTGCTGGAATTCCAGACCATCCAAACCCAGTTGGAGAGACAATGCTGCCCAACCAGCTGGGATCCCAGACTGGATGGTGTGGCTCAATTGCATATTCCCAGCCACAGGGACACGGATTTTTACCTGAACTCAATACTTCAAGCTTTCACTACTCTTGGCTTTAAAATAATTCAGTTTTCTGCATTGCTGCCTCCCATAATTCTATGTATATATACATTTCCCGTAGGTGGCACTGGAATTTCATGTTTTCTTTGTTGTATTTTTGCCCAGATTTTCCCTATTTGGGGTGGGCAGGGATTATTTTCCCTGTATTAACTATTATGTTTTGATTCTTAGTTGTTTTGAATTGTTGGGTGGGGTTTTTTCCCTCTCAGGAATCTTGAAGAGCTTTTAATGAAAAAAATATTATTTTTTTTTTAAAAGGGGATTTGCCTCATATTTTCTCCTGATTTAAGAAATTCCTTGTGCCATTCTATGAATAGATAAAAGGAATATTTTGAGGGTGGCTGTGAAAACTGGATGGGAGATGGGGCCTGATCTTATCCCAGTCCTCCTGCTTTGGGGTCACTCCTTACTATTGACTAAGGGTAGAGCAGGGCAAACTGATTCCCTGTATCCACATTAAACTGAGAATATCCACTTAAGTAATAAGATTTTAATTACCCAAGTCAGAATTTCATATTAAACTCTAATCTGATACATTACCAGCCTAAATTAATGTCAAAAGGTGTCTGTATGGAGACTTTCATTCATTTAATGATGGTTAGTTTGGGGCCTAAACAAATTATTTGCAAAAAAAAAAAAAATCTCCAGCCTGCTGTAGAAATGGCATTTCCAATGCTAATAGACTTTTGATTTCCAATTAGTCCTCGACTCCCTTTGATCAGGAGCTGATTTACTGCAAGGGTTGGAACAAAAGGGTGTTGGGAAGACGAATCCTTGGATCATTTGGAGAGTGTGTGGACAGGAATGTGTGTGTGAAGAGTCATTTAATAGCTCTGAAGCTGGGGTGGGATGCAGGGACCATATGCTTGGCTTTCTGCCTTTGGTACATCCTGGAGAAAACTCCTGAAGAAGAGCAAAAATGAGTTTGTTTTCCAACCCAGAGAACATAAATGCTCTTCTCTCCTCTTGGAGCTGTTTGCTTCAAAGTTCCACTCTAGGAATTCTTGTGGTTAAAATGACTGATTTACAGAGAATCATGGAAGAGCCTGAGTTGGAAGGGGCTCAGAGGGATCAGTGAGTCCAACACAGGACACCCCAAGAGTCCCCCCCTGTCCCCAGAGGATCATCCCAGCCCTCCTGGAGCTCTGGCAGCCTTGGGGCTGTGCCCACTGCCCTGGGGAGCCTGGGCAGTGCCCACCCACCCTCTGGGCAAAGCAGAACCTTGGCCTGAGCTCCAACCTGCCCCTGCCCTGACACAGCTCCAGCCCATTCCCTGGGCTCCTGTCACTGTCACAGAGAGATCAGAGCTGCCCCTTCACTTCCCCTCATGAGGAAGTTATGGGCTGCTCTGAGTTCTCCCCTCATTTTTCATCTTTATTAATTGTTCCTTCTTTGTCTTTGGTGGGACTCCTCAGCCATCCTATAGAAGCCAAATCAAGCCCTTTTCTCTATTATTTTATGAACTAAAATGAACTTCTCCACAGTTTCAACCCCCCAAAACCTCTTAACCCTTCCTAACCACAGATCCACACAGAATTAACTCCAAAATGCCCAGAAAGGGTTAATCCTTGCTGGCAGTTTGGCCATATTAGAACAATTACAGTGATTCATTGTCGATGTCTAATGGCATAATCTGATTGTAAAGACAGCAGAGTGGGCGTTGGAAAATATACAGCAGCCCACTACAGTCAGTGTGAGGCATAACAGGAAATGATTGTGGGTGTTAACCATGTCACAAATGCCTGGATTAAATGCTGACTCCACAGCTGAAAAGCCAAATAAAGATATGGGAAAGGGCCTGCGTATGTTTCAATAGCAATTAGGAAAGTATCTCATATTGTTTTTAGCAACAGAAAGAAAGTTGCAGTGAAAAACCCACTGCAGGTGACTCTGTTTAAAGCTGTATTTACTATCTCCCCAATGTGTCAGCCAATAAGTAAAAGTGGGATAATTTGCTCTGATTCTTTCAGAAAGAAGGTATTTTATATTGAAATAAATAGGAAATATAACTCCTGATTATGATATTGTCATTAAGGTACTTATTTTCAATTAAGAATTTTTATTAGCTCTCATCAAGTTGAGTAATGAAAGTGCCGTAAAATATACTTCCTTTCCCACCCAGTGTGTGCTCCCTCCTGGCCTGAAAAAGGAATAGAAAAGGAAAAAGGAATGGGGAAAAGAACAGGGAAAAGAATAGGGAAAAGAATAGGGAAAGGAAAAGAAGGAAAAAAAGGAAAGGAAAGGAAAGGAAAGGAAAGGAAAGGAAAGGAAAGGAAAGGAAGAGAATGGGGAAAGAGAAGAAGAATGGGGAAAAATAAAGGGGAAAGAGAGGAGAGGAGAAAACAAAAATAAAAGAATAATAAGAGAGGGAAGGATGAAAAAACCTACAATTTCCTGGTGTCCTTATCTTGTTTTCCTTCTGCTCCATCCCTTGCCCAGGTTTCAGCCATGGAGGTGCAGCCTCTGGGGCTGAATCCTGGCAAACCCTCCACAGACACTTTGCTCCTTCTCCTCCCTTTTCCCAAGGGAAGGACTGATCCTTGTTGAGCTCCCCATGGCCAGGCTGTGGACAAACACAAAGGGGCTCCAAACCCCCTCCAAACCCCCTCCTCAAGGAGCAAAGTCTGGGTTTAGATTGGCCATTCCAGAAATTTCGTAAAATTGGGCACATTGATTAACTTTTTTTGATATTTTTAACAGTTCTGGCCTCTTGGAGGAGCCAATGCAAAGCAAACACTTTTTTTTTTTTTTTTTTTTTGTGTTTGTGTTTGAGGCAAAGGCTTTAAAATCACAATAAACCCATTTTAATTGTAAATATATTGTCAGCTGCATTTTATCAAGTAATCTTACAAAAAAAAATCTGGTTTATGAAGTTATGATGATTTAAATTGTTCTTCCTTTCTCTCTCTCTCTTTCTCTCTCCCTTTTTTCACACATATTCTCTGGAGGATCTAAAAATAAGCCTCTAGCTATACAAGTCAGTGCTCCAGGTTTATCCCAGAGACTAAGCAGTATTTCACCAAATACCTTTATTATTTTCTGGGGTTCCTCTGCATTGTGTGAAGCCTNCTGTCCCAGGTGGCTCCAACCTGGCCTTGGACACTCCCAGGGATGGAGCAGCCACAGCTTCTCTGGGAAACCTGTGCCAGGGCCTCCCCATCCTCCCAGGGAAGGTTTTCTTCCTCATCTCTAATCTAAACCTGCCCTTCTTGAGCTCAAGGCCATTCCCCCTTGTCCTCTCCCCCCATGAACAAATGATGAACTCCATGAACTTGTATTATAACCTATGATATCCTACTTGATACAACATCATATCCTAAAAGAGGTATAAACCATATTATTTTTAGGAGTCATTTACACGTCCCTGACACGGGACACAGCCCAGTCCCACAAACACTTCCTTGAAGAACTAACACCCTTTTATTGCAGGAAGAATAAAACAGGCTTTCACAGTCACTTGTCTTTGCAGTAACCAGCTTCTCACTTCCCCCAGCACTCCCTGGGGGTCCGGGGCTACTTCAGGTGCACTGCTCTGTTTATGGCCCTGCAGCAGGATCAGCTTTCCCTAAACCCCCTAATTCCAGCTGCTGGGGTGGCTTTGGGGTTGAGGATGGGCTTAATGAGCTGATTTGTGTTTTGCCATGTGGGGACATGAGTGGCCATCCCAGCAGAAAGGGGATTCTCCCTTGCTCTGCTTCCCTTTGGCCCCCCAAAATGACAAAGCAGGTGGGGGTTGGTCTTTTTGTGCCTTGATCCCTAAAAGTCTCTTCTGGAATTAGGATCTAGATCACAAATCATCTGAAGGGCAGCTGAGGGAGCTGGGGGGGCTCATCCTGGAGCTGGGGAGGCTCAGGGGGCCCCTGGAATTCTCTGCAATCCCTGCCAGGAGCGGGGAGCCGTGGGGGGAGTTGGGCTCTGCTCCCAGGGAACAAGGGACAGGAGGAGAGGGAACGGCCTCAAGTTGCTCCAGAGAAGGTTTAGGTTGGGTATCAGGGCAAGTGTCCTCACCCAAGGGGTTGTCCAGTCCTGGGCAGTGGTGGATCCCCATCCCTGGAGAGATTTCAGAGCCCTGTGGATGTGGCACTTGGGGACATGGGGCAGTGGTGGCCCTGGCAGTGCTGGGAGTGGTTGGACTCGATGATCTCAGAGGGCTTTTCCAACCTGTGCTTCTATTTTATGATTTCTGAAGCAGAGTCTCAGGTTTCTTGCTCTCACGGAACCTGTGGTCTCAGCTTGTTGCAGCTCTGCCATCAGGAATAAAGGATCTCTCCCATAACTGTGAATCACCTGAGCAGAAAATTCACGAAAATTGCTTTCACAACTCCCCAAAATATTTGAATGTTGAAAACAAGTTGTGAAAATTCTGCTCAAACTTTTGTTTTTTCTACATGGCTCTATTTACAACACTGTGAGCTACTTTTATTGTCTTAAATCACCCAAATTCCAGCAAATAGCATTAAAACTGGGGGGTGCACGAGGTGCACCCCTTAATTGTTGCTCCTACAATGGAATGAGTCTGTGTTCTGTAAATGAGTGTGCATGGCCCTTATGTGATTTACTTTATACCTACAGTAAATTTTCTTGCAGGAGATTTTATGGTGCCTTGTTGAATCGTGAATGTTCAGTCAAACCTTCCTGTAGCCGAGGAAAATAGAAGCCAGATCTGCAGAGAGAAAGTAACAAGGAGTTTTTGTTAATGTGTATTCCTGCCTGTAGTAAGAGAACAGTAATTCTGCCCTAATGAAAATTAAATTTACTACCTTTTGTTTGTAGTTGTATCTTAAAAAAAAAACAACCCCAAAGGTGCACACCCTTGTTAATCACCATGAACAGCTCTCTTCAACCAGCAGAATGACAAAAGAGCACTAAAATGCTCTGGCCACATTCCAGGTGGTTTTTTTT
>VYZS01069829.1:4113-17488 GCA_013400695.1 Neodrepanis coruscans | reverse complement strand
TTCATGAAGTTAATGAAAACAAATGTCTAGATTAAAAAGGATACTTTTACTGACCAAAAATATCCTGAGAGGCTGGAAACTGGACCTTGTGGAGTTCATGGAGAGCAACTCAGGAAATGAATGCTAGGAATGCTTCAATTACAGGCAAATTTCAGTTGAAGCTTTTAGGTGTACTTTTAGGCATACAAGTATCTTAGCACAATGCAAATCAATAAAAAACAGTCACTTATTAAGGCGTTTAGATTTTGCCCTGGACTGGAGAGAGTCAAACTTACAAGTAGCCTGTGATACAGCTTGTGTTTTCAATTGCTATAAAAATGAAAAATTAATCCTTCATGTAAGCCATGGCAGTAGTTGCAGATTTAATTCAGCCTGATCTGTGTGCTTGTGACTGAGCTTCCTTATGCCATTTGCGTGGAATTGAGCTGTCTATAATTCTCCTGCTTCCTCATTAACGAGTACTATTGAATGTTCAAGTCAGTGCTGAAATACCCTGATGAACTGAGACAATAATGCATGCTAATTTTTGTGATAGTGTGAAGATTTTTGTTATATGTCATCATGGAATAAACACAGGAACTCTGAGACAGGCCACATTACACTAATTCAGAAATCCAGAATTAAAATTAAAGATACCTGGAGCTGGTTAACTGGCCTTTGAGGCTGGGACTTCATCTGCTCGTAGCAACATTCTTCTGTAAGTTATGAAAGTAGAAAAATTTTTTAGTTATTAAGCCATGTTACTAGGTCTTAAAAGATCAGATCAACAGATCCTCTCTGTTACAGAACTCACTCCTCCCAGTCTTCTTTAGTAGTTTTTGTTTTGAAATCACACACAGATCTCTCCCTCTATTTATAGAGAGGCAAACAGCTAAGAAAGTTAGACACACATACTGTGAAAATGAAAATCATTTTCAGTTCATGGATGGGAAGTTTCTCATTATTCACTAAGTGGGCATCATTTTAGAGTGCTAGGAGGACTCCTTGCAATTAAGGTGTAACCACATACTGATGTATTTTTCAGCCTAGGCAGCCTTTGGCTGAGAAACAGTCTGTGAGTTGCAACAGCTGGTCATTAGGTTCTATTCCTGAATTTCTTTCCAGTTTTGTGTAAATTTGGTGCAAGTTATTTTCTCATTTCACATCATTTTAGCTATCAATAAACCAGATTACTTCCTTACTCTTCTCAGACTTTTACAGTTTCAATGCATTTGAGTGTTGTCTTGGTTAAATTTATGCAAAAGGTGTATGAAAATGTTTGGTTTCTTTTAGTTGGGTTTTTTTTCCCCCCTACAGTTCAGTATTTAGTTTTGCTTAACCCCAAAAAAGGCTTGCAAAAAATTGCTAAATACTGCTTCAACAGCATAAGAGGGCTTCAAGAGACATACTCACCTTATCTAGCTCTAGCTGCAGTTATATGATGTTACTGCCTTTGTTGTGGTATCTCTCTGCCGACGATTATAAACTTCAGCCCATTAAAGCAAAGCAGAGCTGTCTGACCACTAGTCAGCCACTGGACTTCAGAATATTTGTCTGTGTTGATCATGATCTGTGGATACCCACAGCAGAGAACTGATATGTGCCTTTTCTACCTGCTTTTGTGGGAGCATTGGCTTTGGACTATGAGAAATATGTGTTTTAGATTGCTTTAACATGCATGGATCAAGCTCTCATTTCAATTGGTACATCTTTACATTCAGACAAGTTTTGGTTTTTTTTTTCTTTTGAGATACTTGGTTTAACTTGGCTTTTGGACTGTAAAAAACCAAATTCAATAGGAGATCTCTTCTTAGAAATAGTAGTGCAATATGATGGTTTGCATTTCTATCCCAAGTGTGTGGTAATACTTTTAATTATATTCATGGTTGAAAAGATGTAGATTCTCAGGTTTGCCATTTCAGACATACAAAATGTGTTGGTCAGTCAGTTTTTAATCATACATTATGGTGCTGAATAGACACATGTTCCTAAAACGAAATTTACCTAAAACATCTGGATTGAGATTGCCATAAACTGGGTAATCTTCTGTGGGATAGTCATCATAGCTAGAAGGGGAATGGAAAAACACTTTTAATTCACAGCATACGCTTTATTTAGGACCCCACTATTCTACTGAAACAAACGTTTTATGCACATGTACCAATATGTGGATTGTGTGTATGTATACACATATCAATAGCAGATGATATGTCATCTAATAAACAAGACCAAAAATATTGGAGAGGCAGAAAGAGCAATGTGTGTATTCTGAAGAGTGATTTTTTTTATCTAGCCAATAATTGCACTCTTCTTTCCTGTAGCTTACTTATGTACAAAGCTTTTCTCAAGACTACTAAGATACTGTTTGATGTAGATCTAGAAATATTAATGGTCACTGAAAGCAACCCGGTTCATGTCCTCTGAGACCACTCCATACAAACCAAAGCACTACATGTGTCTTTTGGGATAATCTTAAAAGTTCCAACAAAAAAAATCCAAAAAAAGTTCCGACACAAATAGAGAAGAACTAAGCAAAGTTCAGCTTTGGATTTTTAATGGTATGCTGTGTTTCATTACCTGGTATTGCTTGAAAATATTTCTAAGTGTATTTGTAAAATGGGAATTGTTAGGGGGAAGTTCCGTGTAGCCTTTTTTCGATTGCATCCCTATATTGTGTCTCATCAAGAGAATGAAGTCATGTGATCCAAAAACACTTTTATTCAGTGGTATTTTTCAGCTGAACAGGTAGTAATACACAGACACTTCCCAACTTCCAGGAGATTTGTAATTAAGGATTAGTTTGGGGGGAAAGAGGAATTCTTTTGCATTTTTGTTTCACAGGCCTTTATATTTGGGTTGAGATGAGCCTCTTCATCTCTGTTTTTTAAAGTCTGGACTTTTGGTTTGGTTTTTTTTTTAATATGGAATAAGAGCAACAAACTTCCAATAGATATGTGTAACAGATCATGGGGTATCCAGCAGCTGTAAACAGGCTCTGTTCTATTGCTTTTGGGCATCATTTTTAAAAGATTGCTATGAAATGTAAATACATAAATAAATTATTGCTCCACAGGTATTAACTATCAGACTATAACTTATTGTTTTCTGAGAGTTTTTTTTTAAATTATTATGGAATTATTGAGTTTAAGTGATAGTAAATGGTGGTTTAGTTCAGTGTCTTGCATTTCTTTCAACAGATAAAATTATGGTATTACATGCAATTATTTTGTTCTTGATAAAATGACTGCAGGATATATCTCCCATATAAATTTTTTTGCCCATTTTCTCTGGAAAATGTTTTTTCCACAGCCATTCTCTCCAGGCAGACTGCATGAGATATTGAATTTTCCTCCATGCCATCCCTCCAAAGCTATTTGTCATTATTTGTTGCTTATTTCACCCTTGCCAGAAAGAAATTTTTTTATCCAACTTACCTCAGATTGTTCTCTTCATAGTCTTTAGGCATTTTAGCTGGAAAATTTATTTTAAGAAAAAGTTTAAGAGAAAATGAAACATGCTTTTTGAAATTACTTCAGATAGTTGTCTCAACGGACACGTTTTTGATTTCATTTTAGAGAATACATTTGAAAATTCTGGCTCTCAGGACTTTCAGCTGTCCCTCTACTTTTCTCAAATACTTTTGTCTAATACAAGGAATGTTTGTATATGACCCTGTGCTGTGGCTGCAACGTCTACGTTAGGTTACAATATCCTGAAAATGTATTGTAACACATAAATCATTCCTTATTTCGTCCACCTTCTGCTTCTACCTTATCATTTTCTCTGTCTAAAGAAGTGCACCATGTGCTTATATTACAAGTGAAGGGATTAATTATTTTACTATTTCTGTAGCTGGTGCCTCTGAAAGAGAGATATTCTGTGATCCACACAGATGGAGAAACTGAATTGCAAAGGCAATGGCTACAGGGATATTTATTGCAAGAACTTGATTCATAACACAGAAATGCCTGACTTTCTATCCTTTGCTCCAGGACTCCAGAATTTACCACAGTAAGCTATGATTCCATGAGCAATGCAGCATCAACCAATCTAACCTAAACCTTGGTCAAGGTTAGTTTTGTCATTCTTACTCATGGAAATATCTGCCTAGTAGCCCTAAAATACAAAGTAAATTAAAAAGCTGAATCCACACCCGTCCCCAAACATTCCAGCAGCTCTTTTAATATCCTGTAATAATCTGATTCTCATATACTTGGTGAATTCATTTTATAAGCAAAGGTTTTCTGTTTATGTAGATTATATATGTATGTGTATTTACCATGGTGTTGTGGGGTGAAAACAAAAGTTCCTGGAGCTAAAACCTGTTTTTCCCTTCCCCTGTCTTTCTCCTCTCTTCTGAGGGATGAGGAGGGGGCTTTTTGGGGTTTCTTTGAGGATTTTTGAGGGCTTTTGGGAGGGGGGAACGGGGGTGTTTTAAAGCTTGCTTTCTGTATGTATATGTAAATGAGTTGCCCTGGCAATGGCGGCGAGTGTGGGACGGGACGGAACCATCCTGTCCTGGCACTTCTGCAAGCCTGTGCGGGACAGGACCGCCGCAGCTGCTGCCTTCCCCTGTCCCGTGCTGGTTCTCCTGCGCGGCTCGCCCCACAAGTGCGGCGTGGAGACCGCAGGGCACCCAGCGCAGGGCAGCCCTGGGGCCTGGCAGCAGGGTGGTGCCCTACTGGCACGGGGGGCACGGAGCCGCCCCAGATCTCACCGGTAGTGGGTCACTGCCGAGCGCCGAGAGATCTCGGCTGGACTGCTGGAATGCCCCACGGTGTCTGCGGGTGGCCTCCATTCCCCCTCAGGCCTTGGCCATGTGGCAGAAGCGCCACCATTTTTTTCATGGCAAGATCCCGTACGGGGTGGTTCCTGGGCACCAGTCACCCCATCTGGGGGAGACCCGCGCCTAGGAGGGACTCTGAGATTGCATGGGATTGGTCTCCTAAAAAAGCGTGATCCCGGGGGCCATCTTCTCTTTCAGGCTCGTCAGCCGTAGGGGTAACATTTGTGCTTGTCTCAGCGTTGTGTTTTCAGCAGCACAGGTGGTATAGCAGCTTCCAGCGGCAGCAGAAAGGGCTGAAGGCCACATACTTCCATCAGCTGTGGTATTGTTTACCTCCCTAGGGGAAGGGGGTCTCCCTAGGCCCTTTAATTTTCTGGTGGTTTTCAGGAAACTCCAGCAAGGACCCAGCGCCATCCTAGCTTCCTCCCTCACCCCATCCGCTGGCCTTGGAAGAGCTTAATTTGTCTGTCTTTGCATTTCTATTGTCGGTTTGTGTGTGTGTGTAGAATAAAACTTGTGGTTTCTTGTGTGTGCGTCTTCTTTTTTTTGGTTTTCTATTGGGTTTTCTCGTCACTGTTGCACCCCCTGGGGTCAAAACCAGGACACATGGGTGAACCCACCAGTGGTTGATTGACCACTCATACATGTATGGCAGAGGTGCAATTTTCCCTGTGTAAAGGGAATGGTGAGGATTGAACAACTTCCTAACAATAGAATTGTAGGCATGAGATGTTGCACTGACATGATTAATTCTGTCAAAAAAGTCATAGTTAATTTCAACCAAAACCAAAGTATGACTGTAGTTACCTTCAGCATTGATAAATAAATCAGTTTCTTATTGTAAGTGGCACATTGGTTTAACAGCTACATTGGAATCCCATGATGAAAAGAAATTAGAACATTTTTAAAAAATACACTGATTAAGCATAAAATGTTTATGAAATCTGAAATTCTAATGAGCATTCAATAATTTTGGGAGGAAAAAGTTTCTCTTCAGAAAAGGAAATTACAGGTGTTAAAAGACACTTTAAAAATTTAGGCAGAACTCAATTTTTCACCTTATACATGTTTCTAGCAGTAGATTGGGCAGTCAGCAATCATTTTGTAACCACACCCGACTCTCATGAAAATTTTTCAAGTTACATCCTCTCTACTAGAACCATTCTTGCCAAAAGATAAATTTTCAAAATAATCAATTTGTTGGCTTGAAATCTCTGAGCAGTGATGGCTTTCTCGACAGACAATTTAAACATTGAAATTTCATTCCTTGCAAAGAGACATTACTTACTTCGGGTTTTTTTCAAACAGTGTAAAATGTTCAGTATCAATGAAACAATGAGAGCCAAACTCAGAAAGGCCAGAACTCCCCAGACAGAAAAATGGCAGCCCATCTCTGTAACAGAAAGAAAATAATTTTATCCTCTGTGTTTTATAATAATTTCACTGTATTCTTTGCAATTGGTTGATTTTTACATTCTGTAATGGAAGCTATTATTTTGTTGTTAACTCTGTGACATTCATTGCTATACAAGCTAAATAATATCAAAACCAGTTGCTAAATAATAAGAAAATCATATCAGCTGTTAGCAGAACTACTGTTTCATAGGAATTCTACCAAAGGCTGGGCCATTGGTTTGCCTGTAAGATGCAGTAAAAATCAGAAATTAATAAAGAAAAAAGTAATTTTTCTGAATAGCTTTGAAATTATTTCTGTAATTGTCTTTAACTTACTATTTGCAATAAATTTTTTGCTGAATTCTNCACGGAGCCGCCCCAGATCTCACCGGTAGTGGGTCACTGCCGAGCGCCGAGAGATCTCGGCTGGACTGCTGGAATGCCCCACGGTGTCTGCGGGTGGCCTCCATTCCCCCTCAGGCCTTGGCCATGTGGCAGAAGCGCCACCATTTTTTTCATGGCAAGATCCCGTACGGGGTGGTTCCTGGGCACCAGTCACCCCATCTGGGGGAGACCCGCGCCTAGGAGGGACTCTGAGATTGCATGGGATTGGTCTCCTAAAAAAGCGTGATCCCGGGGGCCATCTTCTCTTTCAGGCTCGTCAGCCGTAGGGGTAACATTTGTGCTTGTCTCAGCGTTGTGTTTTCAGCAGCACAGGTGGTATAGCAGCTTCCAGCGGCAGCAGAAAGGGCTGAAGGCCACATACTTCCATCAGCTGTGGTATTGTTTACCTCCCTAGGGGAAGGGGGTCTCCCTAGGCCCTTTAATTTTCTGGTGGTTTTCAGGAAACTCCAGCAAGGACCCAGCGCCATCCTAGCTTCCTCCCTCACCCCATCCGCTGGCCTTGGAAGAGCTTAATTTGTCTGTCTTTGCATTTCTATTGTCGGTTTGTGTGTGTGTGTAGAATAAAACTTGTGGTTTCTTGTGTGTGCGTCTTCTTTTTTTTGGTTTTCTATTGGGTTTTCTCGTCACTGTTGCACCCCCTGGGGTCAAAACCAGGACACATGGGTGAACCCACCAGTGGTTGATTGACCACTCATACATGTATGGCAGAGGTGCAATTTTCCCTGTGTAAAGGGAATGGTGAGGATTGAACAACTTCCTAACAATAGAATTGTAGGCATGAGATGTTGCACTGACATGATTAATTCTGTCAAAAAAGTCATAGTTAATTTCAACCAAAACCAAAGTATGACTGTAGTTACCTTCAGCATTGATAAATAAATCAGTTTCTTATTGTAAGTGGCACATTGGTTTAACAGCTACATTGGAATCCCATGATGAAAAGAAATTAGAACATTTTTAAAAAATACACTGATTAAGCATAAAATGTTTATGAAATCTGAAATTCTAATGAGCATTCAATAATTTTGGGAGGAAAAAGTTTCTCTTCAGAAAAGGAAATTACAGGTGTTAAAAGACACTTTAAAAATTTAGGCAGAACTCAATTTTTCACCTTATACATGTTTCTAGCAGTAGATTGGGCAGTCAGCAATCATTTTGTAACCACACCCGACTCTCATGAAAATTTTTCAAGTTACATCCTCTCTACTAGAACCATTCTTGCCAAAAGATAAATTTTCAAAATAATCAATTTGTTGGCTTGAAATCTCTGAGCAGTGATGGCTTTCTCGACAGACAATTTAAACATTGAAATTTCATTCCTTGCAAAGAGACATTACTTACTTCGGGTTTTTTTCAAACAGTGTAAAATGTTCAGTATCAATGAAACAATGAGAGCCAAACTCAGAAAGGCCAGAACTCCCCAGACAGAAAAATGGCAGCCCATCTCTGTAACAGAAAGAAAATAATTTTATCCTCTGTGTTTTATAATAATTTCACTGTATTCTTTGCAATTGGTTGATTTTTACATTCTGTAATGGAAGCTATTATTTTGTTGTTAACTCTGTGACATTCATTGCTATACAAGCTAAATAATATCAAAACCAGTTGCTAAATAATAAGAAAATCATATCAGCTGTTAGCAGAACTACTGTTTCATAGGAATTCTACCAAAGGCTGGGCCATTGGTTTGCCTGTAAGATGCAGTAAAAATCAGAAATTAATAAAGAAAAAAGTAATTTTTCTGAATAGCTTTGAAATTATTTCTGTAATTGTCTTTAACTTACTATTTGCAATAAATTTTTTGCTGAATTCTAGAGGTCATGAATGTAGTTCTGAAGTCAGTCAAAACAAATTAATTGGAAATGTCTACAAATAATAGTGAAGACCATAAATTTTTAACAGTCCCTCCAAAAGATGTCAAAAGTTGGTTATATTTTCTTGCATTGTTTTCTTGCTATTAAAATCACTTACTCCTACTCATTTTCTTGCTCGAGAAAGCAGAGGAGGGGTGATGATAAAGGATAAGCAGCAGCTGGGAATCAGTGAACCCCCCAGAACTACTGCAGAGAAAAGCCCAAACCGCCCCTGCAAAGGCACTTGGTAAAAGGTGGGTCAATTAATTTGAACAACATTTCCTTTTGTGCTGAACTTGCCTCTCCTTGGAATTGTGTTAGAAACACAGGAAAGAACCTCTGTCTACCAAAACTATTTTGTCATTTAATTAATTCTTTGATTAACCTATCTCATGCAAATTTTCTATCACAAACCATGCTGAAGTAAATAACCTTCTTGTGACTGTCTAATGGCCAAAATGATCAGCGTTGCTGCAAACGGCCTGTGAAAACCTCCTGTAACAGAGGAAATGCTGAGCCAAATACATGAGCAAAAGGAGCTTGCAGGTAGATTCTTCACTTTCCCCTGAGGCATGTTTCATGTTCTCCCAGATTTGGAGTGTTTGACATAAAGCCTGGTGCACAAAACTGAGCTATTCTAATACTGCTGGAGCAAAGCAATCAAGGTGGAGGGCTTGGATGATACTGATCCTTAATGCACTTAGTTGGTTTTGACGTATCTGGATTCTTTCAGGAGGCTGACATTTTGTTTGCTTCTTAAAGGAAAGCTGTGCTAAAGGAGTACAGAAATACACATTTCCATGTTGGCAGCCAAGGGTGAGTGGGAATGCATTTGCTCTTGCTGAGAAGGGAAAGCTTTGTTCCCTGGCTGACAGGCTCCATCTCATCTTAGGAACTTCTTGTAACAGGTTTTGTTCCCTCATTACGCTGGTGTTGCAAAAGCCCCAGGTGTTTTTATAGTGATGAAACGTGAGATAAACCCCGGTAGTAAAAAGTCATGAATCACATGGGCTTCTAGGATGCAGGTTTCAAAATTCTCTTTTAAAAGAAACGAAACAGAGCAAATAAGCTGTGACTTTTTGACGGACTTGTAACTGGCTTTTTGCACACGGTACTTCCAATGGCCATTTATCCATCTTTCTAAACTAGACATCCAGTTTCCAGTCCTTTCTTTTCTCCCACTCAAGTGCACTTGAGGGTTCTCTATCACTGCAATACTACTTTTCATGTTTAGAGCCATTTCTTTGCAATGAGATACAGATATTCATGATGAGAGAAATACCACTTCTATGAAGGAGCTATATATTATTTTGATTCTTCAGAGATGGAATTAAAAGAAAGGGAGATCCTACACTGAGAAGATATTATCAGGCCACATCAAGAATCACTAGTGTTTGGAACCTGGTTACTCTACAATTAGTCACTCAACATTGGCATCCTATACAACCTGTCCAAAACTATAAGTCTGTCAAAGGCAAGAAATTTCAAATCTCAGTATTGTGCCTAAATAATCACTCATCCTTCATTCTTCTCCTGTCCTTTTATCTTTTCTGATATGATTTTTTTCCATTTTTTTTCTGTTCATTTTGTATTTCTTTTCCTACAAACTCTTTTTCCAGGGAGCAAAAGCAATAAGAAGGGAAGCATATGTAACTGTGATAGGAGCCATAAGCCTGTGATTTATTAGAATAAAAAGAGTGAGTAGATACCTAAAGTACAGTTCCAATTTAAGGTTGTTCCATTATCTTGATACAGAATGCTGTAATTTATCTTTCTGATCCAGGAATCCTAATTTTTCCTGGTATTTCCAGATTAGAAGGAGAAGTCTTAGTTTCAATTCAAATATTTTCAGCCCTTAACTGGAGAAGGAAACCCATTTTTTGATTATAAGTATTATTTTCCTGTTTCAGCTTCTAATTTAAATTGGAATTATTATTTGGAAAATAGTAATAGTTGGAAAAAATGTTTCTTTTTTCAGTTTTGAAGTCTAACTTCTACAGTATTTGAGTTCTCTAGAACTTTAAAAACATTCTAGGAAAACAGAAGACATGAAACTTGGATTTTTAATAAAACATGCCAATGTTTTTAATTTCACAATCTATAGTTCTTTCTTAAACATGACTTAGAAAATTTCATAGTATGGAGAGATTAGGAAAACAACATTTAAATTTCTTCCTAGATGAACACTACTTAGTTGATTTTTAAATTTATTTTCCACAACTCTGACTTAAACATCTGCTTGCGTTTCAGTAAAATGTACACAGACACATGTATGATTTCAATATCCTATTTTTTAAAATTTTTATCTTTGCAATTCAAGCTCTTTTGTTCTCAGAAAAGTCTACTTATATTGTGTAAACAATGGCAGTGTTCATTTACCCTATAAAATCATAGTAAAGGCCTTGGTCAGAGATATAAGGGTACTGCTCTGAGCCCTCCATGCCATTCTAATATCAATTTCAAGTTCATCTTACTATCCAGATATAAAATATATTTTGTTCTTATATCCTAGCTTTACAGATATACAACTCCCAAATCTTTCTCAGGTGTTCTTGTTCTCATAGTTCTTGCCAATATGCTGGTTATTTACATTTATAACTGCATTACTTAAATATTAACTACTTTGAAAGCAGCAGAAGAGGGAAGCTGAATAACTGTAAAGAACAGTTTGTCTACACTGCTGTTCCCATTTGTTTAATAGGAGATGCAACCTGTCACAGTTAACTAGTTGTGCTAAAGACAAAAATAAGATAAGGAGACTGTGGACTGTGGACAAATAAGCAGAAAGAGAAGTCTATTAGACTAGTTTTATTCCATTCTGAAAATAGTGTCTTTTACTCTATTCTCTAATTTTAATTCTCATTCTAGTCATCTATTCTCAAATGTAGCAAAACCAGATTGTTATTTTTTCCATAGCATATAGTTATTCCAAAGAATTAATGATATTATGTTCAGGGGCATTCTCATTCAAGCCATCAAAGTAGAAACTTTGGGAAAAAAAAGGCATATAGAAAAATTAGGCCCCTTGGAAATAGTACACTATGATTCTAACAAGATCAAATCCCACCAAGGTTTTCTGTGATAGTCTATCTGTGATGGGAAAACTTAAGAGTGGCAGTAGTTCATTACAAGAAATAATATTGAAGTTATTCTTAAAGTAATGTGCTCCTCTGTGAAAGAAAAAATTTTATCATATAGCCAAAGGTTTCATGAAAGGGACAATTCTTGTTTTATTGTTAGAAGAATTAGAGACGTGAGTGGGGAAGTCGTATAAACATAACAGTATTTTTTAAAGCTAATATCAGAATCTCTCTAGTATTAATGATACATTCCTATGCTGCTGTTTTTCCATTTCTATTTGAAAAGCAGGCTAAACTTGCATATAAGTAGCACTTCTACCTTAGATAGTTTATTTCATTTGGATCATGTTTTACTTTAGTGATGGGGTTACTTACCTCTTCTTAGTACATTTACATTGCTATAACTGAAGGTACCAAGCTCACACCACAAAATACGAGCAAACGAAAATCTTTCTAATTATATAGTTAATTATCCTTTTTCTCTTTTTTAAATCTAAACTTTAAATCTAAATTTTCTCCACCAACAAACACAAGACAGGAATAAACAGAGTTTTGGTTATTTGTTCTTAGATTTTCTCTTTAGAGGGTTTGTTATGCTGTTGGAAGGGTGTGAGGAGGAAGAAGCAAATAAAAAAAAGAACCTTCAAACAGACAAAAGCCTCCAAATCATTCAAAATCTTTCCTGGTTGCATTTTTGCAATTCAATTTATTGCAACTCAAAGGAGTGGACATAGTCATATAATTCTACCATGGTTTTTTACTGAAAAGGAATGTGAGGTGAGGAATATAGATACCATCTAGCTGGACATGCCATCTATAGTATTAACTCACCATCCATAGAAGCAGATTAATCGCTACCAGATTTAAGATAATGATCTGGAGCACAAAATGGTTTTTTTGCAGTTGAATTTGTCTGAAAATTTTTCAAAGATGAGATAAAACTGTCTTTTGTCTCCCCTTCCAATTAAGTGTTGATATAAATAATAATTTGTACTAATGACCCTTAGAAAAAGAAACTCATTACGAGACTGGTGAATGTTAAATTACCATTAAAGATGCTTCCACCTGTGTGAGCTTTTAATACAGGATTAATTCTCTGGAAAAGATTCCTTAAACTGCAATTAATTAGTGCACAACTAATTGCTTTGTAAGATATCAACTTCATACTTCAGAAGGAAAACAGCACATCGTAAAATAAGAAGGCCCACAGCACAGTAAGTATTTCAGCACAAAACTAATGCCAATGCTTAGTCTTCATTAACAAGCCTTAATTAATGAAGGTTTAAGCTGTTATTAATCATTTTAGTTTAAAACCCTGAGCAACCTTCTTGGAAGACTGGTAATCTACCATAGTGGTTTTTTACCAATGTTTACTGCTCTTTTTTTACAATTTTATAACTAAAAGATAAGGCTTACCTGTTTTTGTTTGTTCTACGAATACTCCCTGCCCCTTTATCCAACAGGAAATCAAGGTATGATTGCAAAGCTTAGATGCTCTTTTGTTTTGGACCTGGCAGAATGGATCTGTCAATCTTAAAGGCCTCCGGTCTTTCTTTTCACCTGCTTCCTTACAAACAGGAAATGTGGTTTGGGCTTTTACAAGCTCACTAGCAAACTCACAGTCTCCTTCAACGTTTGCCTCCAAGGGAGAATTAAATATTTGCATGTGCATTTGTATTTTTTTATCCACCTCTCTTGCGACAGAAGAACATGTACAGGATTATTAGTTTCATTTTCTTACTTCTCTAATATTCATCCGAGACCCATACGCCAAGTCTTCACAGTTTTGATGTTATTTTGAATTCAGCAAAAGTATTTAGATACCTCTTAAGTAAATTACAGAAGTATTTTACCCAGTAGTGCTATGAGACTCTTTA
>VYZS01069824.1:7428-21716 GCA_013400695.1 Neodrepanis coruscans | reverse complement strand
GGGGAATGATCGTGAGCCGTGGGAAGGGGGGGATGATCGTAAGCTTTGGGAAGGGGGGGAATGATCCTGAGCCTTGAGAAAGGGGGGGAATGATCCTGAGCCCAGCGAAATTCCTCCTTGGGGAGGAGGAGGATGATCCTGAGCCCACGCGATCCCTCCTTGGGAAGCGGGAGCTGATCCTGGGCCCGCGGCCCCGCTTTGGAAAAAGGGAGGCTGATCCGATCCTTCCTTGGAAAAGGGAGGCCGATCGGGTCCCTCCCGGGGAAGGGGAGGCCGATCCGATCCCGAGGACCCCCCGGGCTTTGATTCCTCCTTGTTTTTGCTGCGTTTCGGGCGCTCCTGGAATGCGGCGGCCGCTGGGAAGGGCAGCTCCTGCCGGGGGGAGGGAGGAGGGCGGGACAGGCGTTTTTGGGGGGTTACACACACGTTATTCCCTAGAAATGTGTGTTCCTCAGCTGCCCTCCCTCGTTTTCCCGTGCTTTTTGCGGTGCGTGTGCCCTTATATAACTGACATTTGCACCGACGTTTTGGGCCAAAATCGCAGGAAAGCCTTTGCAAGGGAAGAAAGGGAACGTTCCCAGTCGGAGCACGAGGCTCTGGCTCCTTCTCCAGGGAAATACCTGCCTTTGGGAATTCCCTGAGGGCTGCAGAGAACCAAAGGAAAAGAGTATTTTCAGTGGCTTCCTTGGAGTTTTAACCCATAATTTGGGGCCTGATCTCACAGTTGCTCACTGGGAACTCCACAAATATGGAGGAGAAACAGTTATTAAATAAGTTTTTCTAATTTTTATTCAGATTGTAATGCAACACAATTGGTTATTTTGGACAGTAATTTGTAGGTGAAGCAAATCCAAAGTGAAATTCAAGCACCTCTTTTTATACCTTTAGAAATTCCAGGCTGTGTTGGGGCTTTTCCTAAATCTTAAATTTCCTAAATCCTAAATTTTGTGTGCCTGGGATTGACCTGAAAGGCCAGAAAAACAACCTGCCAGGATTTGCTTGTGTGCTAACTCCAGAAAAGGCAGACAGAATAAATTCCTGGGGTAGTTTGATTTGCATTGCTGAAGTTACAGATCAAAATTATCAGTGCACTGATTGAGGCCCTGGGTTTGGATTTTGTGCTGCTTTGTAAGGTGCACAGGAATTGTGTCATTCTCTTTTTCATGGGTTTCTTTGGGAGTTTTTTTGCTCTGCATTTATTCTCAGGGATTTTAGGGTCATATTTGCAATTCACAGCCATTTTTTGGGGAAGAAATAACCCTTTTTTTTTCCCCTGCAGTGAGGATTCCAGAAGGGGTTTTTACTGAGATCCCTCCTTCAGTTGTGCCCTTGGATGTGGAAGTTCCTTAACCCTGGGCTTGGGGGGGTTTTTGGAAAATGAAATGATGATGAGAAGGATTAAAAGGGAATTAAGTTAAAAATCAGTCAGTGTAATTGTGTGATGTGAGGAGGGTGGTGGAGAAAGGGGATGTGAGAAATGGAGAGTCAGCACAAGGTAATATTTGAGATTAAAGAGCAGCTTCTCCAGGGGGTCTGTGAAATGGGAATTCACTGTTTTAGTGACTTAAGCAAATCAATAAATTATTTTTTAATAATCTTTATCTTGGCCTGGGTTGCACATTGGGGAGGATGTCCTTCAGGAACAGGTTTGCCAGAGGAGGAGACAGTTCAATTCCTTGGGAATGAGTGGCCAGGCCATGGTTTGACAGGTGGATTGTCACTGAGGAATTCAGAACATGCAGGTATTAAATAAAGCTCATCATTCTTTTGTGCTCAGTCAAACAAAAACCCTTTGGAATTTTTGATGCCTCTCAGGCCTTGTCCTTGGCCAGTCACATCTTTGTCATTTGTGACATAAACTGTCCTGCCTTTGCTTTGCTGCTGTCCCAGAGTGACCATTTCCCAGGGATGGGTTCCATGGCTGTGGGGCTGTTCCTGCTGGAATTCTCTGTGTCTCTGGCTGAATCCCCCAGTGCTGCAAACCTGGGCACCCCCAGAGCCCCCCCTGGGCTTTGGCCTTGACCTTCAGCTGCCCTGTTGGCAGCTGCTCCCTGGCACAAGGGCCAGAACCCTTTGGAGGTTGTTTGGGTGGCATTTCCTGCAGGTGCCCCCTTTCCCTTGGGCATTTTGGGGGTTTGTGCTGCCCAGGGCTGGGCTGGCTCCTGCCTGGCCATGGCTTTGCTGAGAAATAAATCCTTTCCCTCCAGAAGCAGCAGCTCAGGAGTCCTGCAGGGGATTTATCTTCCCAATTTCTCTGTGTGTGTTCCTGAGGTGGGCAGTGCTTTAGAGATTTAGAGAGAAATGGAGAAGGATAAGAAGTTATTGAGGGGAAAAAGAAACAACTTGGTGACCTGGGACAGCATCAGATTTTGATCTGTGACATGAGAACTGCAGGGTTAAGGGTTGGTGACCAACAAGCAGCTGAAAAATTAATCTGATTTTATTTTTATTTAGGCTTTCTCAGAGAGTTCCAGGTAATCAGCTGTGCTGGAGAGGCCCATGAATGTGGATTTCTGGGTGTGATCACAGAAATCATGGCCAAGGGATGCCCTGTTTGTCTGGGGGGGTTTAAGTGACATGAATTTATTAGGTTTGTACTTGGGATAAGTTTAGAGTTGGTTTCTAAACCCACTGTCTCTGTGTTTTCTGACCCCCCTGTGCCACCCCCCACTGTAGGGTTTGGTTGCTGAGGGGGCTCTGGATTTGTGGTTTCTGGTTTATTAAGTTCCTGCTTTTCAGTGGGTTCTTTATTTACCCCCTGCTTGAACCAGCTCTGAGTTTAGGGAAGGCTCCAAGTTCTCCTTCTGAACCCCTTCATCATTTTTACTGCTTTTCTCTGGGTGGTTTCTTTCAAAACCATTTATGTGAATAATTCTGTATCATTAAGAGTCTTGGACATTTGTGTTTGTCACATCTAAAGATTCTCATCCCAAAACTGCAAAATATTGAGGAAACCTTTCACTTATTAACTATTTAATGGATCATCAAATGAACAAGAAGAGAAACTGTTGTCAGACCAGGGTGTATTTATGTTTTTTAATCTGTCAAACCTTCAGTTTATTTTGTCATCCCTGACAGCAATGACTTTGTTGTGAAGGATCCCCCCCAGCCCACACTTGTGTCAGGTTCCTCAAGGAAATGTCACAGCAGACTTGGGGTTTGGAAGTTACTGAAAGGGGAGGCAGTGGATTCTCAGCTCTTGTGGCTGAGAAATGAGGGAATGTCTCACCACTGACTGGGAAATCCTTATTTACCTGTTACACACTTTTCCCCCAGATTTCTCTGGCTCACCAGAGCCTGGGAGTTCCTCAGGATGGAACTTCCCCAAGCACTTGAGAGCTGCTGAGAGTTAATTTTATTGTCACACTCCATTATCAGTTCTGCAGGAGCATTTGATTGACTCTGATTAATGCTGAGAATTGAGAGAGCCTGTTATTAATGTGCTGATTGACACCAAGTGTTACAATGGCTGAGAATCCTTCAGCCTGGGGATTATTGTGCAGAATGCCCTGGGAATGAGGAGCCAGCCCTGATTCTCCTTGTGCTGAGAGCCTTTGAAGGTGCAGGACAGAGCAGAGAGCCCAGAGCTGCTCAGGGACTGCAGGAGCCAAGTGGACTTTGTGCTGAAACTGAGCCACAAACCCTGAGCTGTTCCCAATCACATCCCAGAGCTGGGGCCTGGTCCTGGTCCTTTGCCTGCAAATGAAAATATCCAAGTTCCTTTACAGTGACATTTATTGCTGTGTCCTCTTTGAAGTGAAAAGATGTGTGACAAACCCTTGTACAACTTTCAAGTCTGGTTTGATCTAAATGGGTTCAGAAGACAAATCCATGTGGGGTTTATTTTCACTCTGGAAAGTGGAGGAAGTTGCCTTTCCCTGCAGGGACTTTGTGCCTGGTGGTGTCACAGCTGAAGCAGATGCAGTTTGCCCTTGGTTTGGGCCATCCTGTAAGTTCAGACCTTCTCTGGTGGGTCCTGCAGCTCTTTGCAGTTGTGTGCAGACACAATTCAGTGTGTCCTGTGTTATCAGCCAGGGCTGACAAACATTTCAGTGGCTGCAGCTCAAGTGAATGAAGCACTTTGTTCCTCAGAGCAAGTGAAGCAGATCTGACACAATTTCTCAGCAGATAAAAGTGATTTTGGTGACTGTGTTGTACATTAAAAGAACGAGTTTGCATCATATTCATCCTCCTCCTTTTTATACTTCTGTGAATTAGAAAGGACCTGCAGTGGAATTCTGCCACATGACCTTGGCTGTCACTCTGAAGGAGATGAGTCTTCCCAAATGTAAAAGATACAGAGAAACAAAATTTTTGTGCTGCAAATGTTTTGTGACATTTGTGAGCTGCTTTTTAACAATGAATGTTGTTCCCTGGTAGGTTGGAGACCCAGTAAGATTCCAGTGGGGTGAAAAGCACTTACTGGGGTGGGGTTGGGTGTAGTGAAGAAAAAGAATTTAAAAAAGAAGTTAAAGAAGGAAATCTGGACATGGGTGTCAAAGAGGGGGATGAAATTCATTGTAAAAGAGGAGCAGATGATGTCAGAAAAATTTCTGACAAAGATGGTGAACAACAGGGTTCATTGGGGTGAAAATGAGTGAGAGAGGACAGAGCTGTGAATGAAAATGCTGGGGTGAGGCAAACAGATGTGCAGTGATCGTTTCAGAGTCCTTGTGTGAGGTCTTTGAGCTGCATTATGTGTAAGTGAGGCTGTGAAAATACCTGTATTGTCACTGATCTCAGTGTAGTATCAGGGCCACACAAGCATTTTGGGCAAGAGCTCCCCAGTGAATGTAGAAGCAGCTGAGATAAAATCTGCTGGTTCAAGTGGAGATGTAAACTTAGCCTAATTCTTTGTATTTAAATACACAGTTTGGGTGCTCTATTTTTAACTAAATTCTGCATAAAAACTGGCTAAATATAGAGAGCAGGGGTTATTTCTGGCAAACCTGTGTGCCAGCTGCCACTGCCTTTGTTTTAAGACTTAACAACACAAAAGCTGCTGGAATGGAGGGGCAGGGAAGGGAAGAATGTTGGGCAGGAATTTGTGGGGAAGGGGGAGGCAGGAGCTGGACAAGGAGCTGCAAAGTCTCGAGCAAGTCTGGTGCATGTTTGTGTCCCCTTTTTGCTGTTCTACAGGTCCTGGCAAAGGGGCAGAAATAACATTTCCAAGTCTTGCTGAGAGAAAAGCTCTATGTTTAATTATTTCCACTTAATTGTTTCATCCCAGCTCTTGTGTGTGGGTTAGAATTGAGTGGAGTTAAAGCCTTGTTTGCTCTGCTCTGTAATTATTGGGTGACATTGTGTGTTGCTGAAATGGTTGTGGGTGAGTCAGTGTTGGAGTCTGTGCAGGGGACACTTCCTGGGATCCCTCAGGTCACTCAGGAGTCACCCAGGGGTGCTCTGGAGGGAGATGCTGCTGCAGAGGGGGGTGATTTCCTGCTGCAGGTATTGGAAAGGCTTCTGTCTCTTCTGGGAGAGGAAATTTGATTTTCAGAACATGAATTGTGTGAAGGAGACTGGAGACAGCTCCTGCTTCAGTTTGTGGGGGTTGCTGTGACACCACACGTTCCACACAGGCTTCCCACTCACAGGACTTCTCCCCCCCCAAGTTTTTCATCTCTTTATTTTAATTTCGTGAATAACTTTGTCTTCCCTTCTCTAATGAGCTCCTTATAATGCCAATATATTCCTTTTCTGCTTCTTGCAAACTGTTGCATCATTTCTGTGTTGGCCTGAGCCCCTCTGGTGCCAACCTGCTCTTCCTGCACTGATCATTAGAGATACAGGCTCTTCCTGCTGTCACTGAAGTGGAGACTTTGCCAAACATTTGCAGAAATGGGTGTTTTAAATAGCCCAGCTCTGAATTTTCTTACACTTTCCATGGCAACAAGTTCATCTGTTAAGCAAATGCCACATGAACAGGCTGTGTCAGTGCAGAAATGCTACAAACACCCTCACACCCCCCCTGAGCTGGAGCTGCCTCTGTCTCCAGGTGCCCTGAAATCCCTTCCTTTATTGTATCTTTTCTGCTCTGCTTGGAAAATGCAGAGATTAAAATGTTTGCTCTTATTCTGTGGATAATTCAGGAGTTCTCCCCATTTTTTCCATGGCTGTTTTGTCTCTCCAGCTCTGCTTTGGTACCTCAGGGTTGGGCAGAGCTGAGATCCTGAGCAGCTCTGGGTGACTCTGGGAGCTGCAGGTTAAAATTCCATGGGGAGGCTTTTTGTCCAGGGTCAAAACTTCATTATTGTTCAGCAAAGGAAACCCTGAGCAGTTGGATCTGATAAATTCATACTGGTGTGGCAAGAAAAATGCCCCAGCAAGTACAATAATGATATATGAGGAAAACAAGGTAAAAAGGGCATTTACACTTTGCCTTTTCTGCAGGTTTTGAACAACATTCCTGAAAGAGGCCTTTGCTCTGTGTGTGGATGTTTCCTTTATAGATGTTTCACTCTTAGAATTCCTGGGATAGGAATAAAAATGTGCTGGTTTTGCCTCTTATTTTTTTTGGTAATGTTCAGTTTTAGGAAGATCCAGCCCTGGAAATGGGGAAGAATGTTCCTGATGTCAGCTGGGGAGGAGTTTGTGGGAGGGTTTTATGTCCCAGCACTGACACTACCACAGAAAGATCTGGGGAGAAAACCTGCCAAACCCCGTGCTGTATCCTCTGAAATGTGCTTTAGCTCTTTAAATATTTGCATAACCTTGTCAGTTGAAGGTCATGTTTTCAGCCAATTTCTGTAATCCCCGTGATTATCCCACTAATCCCAATACACACATATTTATATATTTATACACATCCAGCAGGCAGTGCCACCAGCTCCCTCGGAATATTGAGAGTTCCTGGCACTGGGAGGTTGTTCTTCATTTGGCCCCAACACAGGGATGTTCCTCCTTCTTTATCCAGGTGCCTTTGCTTTGTGAGCAGCTGAGAAATGAAAGGTTTTCTGAACAGTGGAAGAGCTGAGAACAAACAGCAAAATGAAGACACTTGAACACCTTTAAAATTCACTTCTTAATAATGAGCATTCTGCCTTAAATACCATTTCTGGTGCTTAGTTACTGAATTTATTGACTGTGTTGGATCTTTAATATCAGGGCTGGACAAGATTGTGAGAAGTCACTGCAACATGTTCCTGCATTTTTTTGGGCTCATCCAGCCAACACAACTTGGATTTCATTTTTTTTTGCAGCAGCAGCAGTTGATGCTGTTATTTTGGATGTGGCTTTCTCTGTGTTCTGTCTGCAGAACTAACAACCAACTCAGATTTTTATACTGATGCCTGGAGGCTTAAGGAATTTATTTCCAAAAACATGACACCTCCCAGTACTCTGGATACAGGAACAGATGAATTGTGGTGCACAGCAAGCTGTTCCTCAAATTAAAATTCAAGTTGCAGCAGTGTGTTAGAATTCATTAATCAGGAGAGGGTGGAAATGATAATGCAGTTTGTTTGCTGCTGAATTTTCTGAAGGCATTTTTTAGCTCAGTTACACACTCAATCTTTATTTCAGTCTCTCCAGTGCCCAGATAGTGCTGTTTGGTTATCATTGATTTATAGAATAGTAGCAGCATGCAGGTGCAAACTTTAATGTGAAGCAGCTCTGAGGATTTCAGGAGGGGGTTTGTGTTGTTCTGTAATTCCCAAGGAGAAGCTCTGGGGTTCTGTCACAGTTTAAGGGGCAGTTTGTTGATGCCCTTCAGCCCCAGCCCAGTGCTCAGAACATTTTCCAGGGGTCTCTGAAGGAGCTTCTCCCCTGTTTTCAGGAGCCTTGAGGTTTGTGCAGGTGCCTGTGGTACAGCCCAGATCTCCAATACCAGGGATTTCAACCCATTCCACTTCCCTTGTTAACTCAGGAATTTGGGGAAGGCAAATGTCCACCTTTGACATTCCCTGCAAGGGGTCCCAGCAGTGCTGGAGCTCAGCCCTTCCTCTGTGACTGAACTGGGCCCATGTTTGAGGCTGCACTTGAGGGTTATTACAGATAATAACAGCTTGTGCAGTTGGGCAAGATTTAATGACAGGGTTCAGCTCCAGGGGATTGGAAGGACTGTGTTTAACATCTTCCCTCCTGGTCTCTGAGGGTGCTTGTCCCATCCCAGCAGAGACAGTTCAGGGCTTTAACTGTTTCACTGTATTTGGCTGAACTGAACAATCTGAGCACAGGCACCTGGAGGTTCTTCAGAGGTGTCTTGGGTTTAGCCATGAAATGAAGGAAGGGCAAGAAAAGATGATTTCTGTCCTACATTGTTCCTGTGTTGTGATCTGAGCTCTCAGGATTAGTGGCAGTGCTGGTTATGTGGACATTGCACCAGGAGCTCTCCCCCTGCTGCCAGTGTTGGTGTTGGACAGGTGGTGTACAGGTGTGAGGCAGGTAATGCCTGTGCTGCCCTGTCCTGCAGCACTAGAGAGGAGGAAAAGAGCCCTGTTTAAAGTTACAGGACAGATTCTGCTGATCCTCATCACAAGAACCTCCTTTCCATCTGTCCCTCTCATTCCTTTTCCTTTCCACCTTTCTTTTCCAATCCACAGATGAACTCCTGCCCCTCCTTTACTCTTGTCATTGTTTCCATCCCACTTTCCCTGTGTTTCATTGCTGTATCTTTCTTGTTTAGACCCAGAGGATCAGCTGGCAGTAACAGCCATGTAGGACCCTCAGAACCTGATGGTAAGTGCAGTGTGTACTTCTGCTCAGGCTTCCAGCAGGGTCTGTGCTCACCATTGCCCCTCTGAGGGCTGAGGGACAGACCCTGGGCTGCTCACTGCTCACCCTCTCTGTCACAGGAGGAGGTTGTGTTTCCCTTGGAGGGAAATGGTGCCAATCTTTCAGGGTGACATGGATTAAAAAGCACTTGGAGAACTTTATAGCTGTTGCTACTTTACCCTGTTAAGTCTCTTCAGAAGTTCCTGAAGAGCTGGGAGAGTTTGTCAGTGCAGTATCACTTCACTGTTACTCTGTCCTTAAATTCCTTCCTGTGGAACCTTCAGGGCCATGAACTGAGACATCTGGGACAGTCCTTGCTGAGCCTGAAAGAAAGTCCTGCCTGGAGCAAACCAGACCTGGTGAAGCAAAGGATCAGCATTGGATTGGTGTCAGAAATGGCTGTGACAACCCAAAATGCTGCTCATACAGCAGCTCAGTGCTCACTGCTCAGAGCCAGGACAAGTTTTAGGTGCTGGGGGAATCTTCTCTTCAAATGCATTAAAGGCCAAGGACTGAAACACCCCCAGCTGTGTCACAGAGCAGGTTGTGTCCTGGGCAGGCTGCATTTCACCTCAGGAGTGTGGCAGGAGAACTTGCAAATCATTTTCTTTCCATACATAGACAGCTCAGTTTTGTGGTGCAAATCCTGCTGTTGTAACGATTTCCCAGATTTCTCTTGGAGAAATGGACAACACTTCAAAACACTTGTCCAGGCTTCAGCACTTGGGCTTTCTGCTGTTGTTTTCTTCATCCTTTACCTCACACTTGCAATGTATTTCCAGTATTGTCAGAAATAATTAACTTAGTCTCTGGTGGAAGATTTTTTGCAGTAACCTTTCATTAGCTGCAATTCAGTGCTGCTGTCAAATGAGATGTTGAGTTTCCAGTGACTTCACCTGCAGGACATTGTCCCTGCCCTGTGTGGGAAAAGTGTCACAGCCAGGGACAGGGAGAGGGGCCTGGGCAATGATTTCTTCCTCCTTGTTTCCACTCTTATTGGAGAGGAGAGAGATGAATTGAGACTGTTGTCATTTAAGTCAAGCTGTTGGTTCTCTGCTCTCTGGTCTGCAACAGAATATGGTTGTGATGTCACTCACAAGGTGTGTTGTGACACTTGTTTGACTCCTGGGAGAGCATTGAAATCTTTATTTCCAGCTTTCCCCTTGAAGTGGAGCTGTTGGATGGTGCTGCTGTGCATTCCCAGAGCTATTTCAGGTGACTTGGCAGAGCCTTCTGGCAGCTTCATTGAAATCCTTCCTACTCAGACTTTGGTCCTGGCTCCAATTCTGAACATTAGAAATGCTCAAAATAAAATTATGGTCAAATGGGAAGTTGAGTGGCCTGTCAGGGAAAGCTGCACTTCAGCTCCTTGTGCCTGTGTGAACCCTCAAACATGGGCTGAATCTTCTGAAAACTGCAGGTGTTTGGTGTGAAATCAAAGTTAAATGTTGCATTGTCCCAGTAATCTCCTGTGGGCTCATCCTGGCAGGTTGGACACAGGGATTGTTCCAGTGTTTGAGCACATTTGGAGAGAATTGTTGGTTTGGTTTAGGAGAGGGTCCGTGTGTGTTTTGCAGAAGTGACAAAAGTTAATTCTGAGTGACTGTTGTCAGTTTATAAGACTAAAACCTTCAATTGGACTATAAAATAAGGTTGATCACATACAAAAAAAGAAAAAGAAGGTTTATTATTTCCACGAAACTGAAACACTCCAGAATTTGGGGATGGCCTGGGAAATCTGAGCTCCTTGAGGGGAAATGCAGATAATTATCTAGATCAGGAGAATGTTCAAATCAAAACAAGGGTTTCCTTTCAGAGCTCCCCTGTCCTGGGCTGCTCTCAGGGCTGGGTGTGTACCTGGAACTCCTCAGTTTGAAGAGAGGAACATGGATTTTAAAGGCATTTCAGTTTCTTGGCTCAAGAGATGAAAAATCTCTCTGAGAGGTCAAAAGGAGGAACTTGGTGACAGGATTGTGACTTGGAAACAGCTTCCAAACAGGAAATGGATTTGGGGCTGCAGTGGACACATCAGTGCATTTGATGTGTTAAGAGGGGCAGAGGAGGGTTGGGATTGCTCTGGGCAGTTCCCATGGGTGGGAATGGGAGTTTCAGAGGAGACATTTATTCTCTGTGGGGAGGGTGGTCTGTGCAATGAGCTCAAGTGGAAGAATTTAAAGTTTCATTCCTGTCTGTGAGGGGTCTGAATCTGTAAAGTCAGTGATGAAAATGAGCAGTACTTTGTTGGTCGAGTTCCTGCTGCTTTTGGTCTTCTCATGATGTTGTGACTTCGTTGCTTTTATTATAAAATTAGGAGTAACTCTGTGGGTTTCTACCTCATAAGGTCTCTCAATTAACATAAAGGATTAATAGTATGTGGAGAAATCATTGTTTTCCATGTATTTCTGTGAGATACAGGAATTTCATGGCCATATGAGGGTGTTGGGTAACTGCAGGATGTGAGCTGGTGTTTCTGCCATGGTTTGTTCTTACTTTGGAAGTGAGGGAAATATTTTGGAGTCTGAGGGTTTTAGAGGCTCATTTTATTTTCTTCTGTGCTCTAGAGGCTGCTCTGCCTCAATGTTGTCTGTTCTACTAATCTGTCATTTGTGTTCCTCAGGGTCTCTACAGAAGTGTGTTAATCCAAAACTGGGGGTTTGATTCTGCCACTCAAATAAGACCAACATTATTGAACAGAAAAAATAAATGTTGGGCTTTTCCTCCCCAGGAAAGAAGAAGACTCAGGAAGGTAAAAACAAGGGAAAGAAGGCAGCAGATACAAAACAGAAAAAGGCTGATTTGGATTCTACGTCTGCAGATATGAGGGATTCTAAAGAGGGTAAGTTCCCAAGGATCTTATTTTTTACCTTCCAGCTCTGATTTTGGATCAAAGAACACTTTCTGTCATGTTCAGTACATTAACAGGTTGTGTCAGTGCAGCAGAGTGAACATTTTAACATTGTTTGCCCAAACTGTCTTCTTGGTTAGGAACTGGGATATTGGAAGCACATCCTTAAACACACAACTCTGACCACAGGAAAAACTAAGGGACTGCAAAATTTAGATGTAAACCCCAAACTCCTTAGAACAGAAGAGCAGAGCAAAGTTCTTTTTCTAAAATATTCTCTTTGGAGCTTAGTTAGAGGGTTATTATTTATTGCTAATTAGCAGAAGTCAGTGTCAAAGGGGAACAAATACAGTATAAATTCTTTTGACCCATAACTCTTCCATGCCTTCACTCCATGGTCCCTTCTGCTTCCAAAACAGGGTCACCACTCTTGTGCTTTAGGGAGAGGAAGAAGAAAGGTGTAGCATATTCTGAGGTGTTTGGTAAAAGTATCTGATGTTTTTCTTGTGTCTCAGGTCATAAAGAAGAAGATGAAACCCCTTCAGTTTCTGCTGTGCTGTCCCTGGAACAAACAGCTGTGATTCAGGAAATGGTGAATCAGGATGTGCTTCCCAAGCTGATGATCCCCAGTCCAACCAACCAACCACAAGTGGTAACTGAAGAGAAAGAGGGAGAAGCCATAAACTGTGCATCAGATGATTTAGATGAGGATGAAGAGGAAGAGGATGAAGAGGAGGAAGATGAGGAGGAGATAGAAGATGCCAATATGCCTAAAGAAAACGCTGAGATGCCTTTGATGTGTGAAGAAAAGCTGGACTCCCTGGAAGAACAAAAGAGCACGTCAGAGGAATCTCCAGAAAGCTCTCCAAAGAAAAAACTGGTGGTGAAAATCCCCAAAGCCAGAGGGGAATCCAACGGTGACATGCAGGAAACCTTCATGTTCCCCTGCCAGCACTGTGAGAGGAAATTCACCACCAAGCAGGGGCTGGAGCGCCACATGCACATCCACATCTCCACCCTCAGCCACGCCTTCAAGTGCCGCTACTGCGGGAAGGCCTTCGGCACCCAGATCAACAGGAGGAGGCATGAGAGGCGCCACGAGGCCGGGCCCAAGCGCAGACCCTTCCTCAGCCTGCCCTCCTCACAGCACCTGGACAACGTGGCTGATGACCAGGGCATGGTGGAGGATGGTCTGAAAGACGACCTGAACGTTGCCGGTCTCGGGCAAGACTCGGTGGTGTTGGATTCTGAGAAGGTCGCGCAAGAAATGTCCAACTCGGCGTTCGCGGAGGAGAACAAGGAGCCCAAAGAGTTGCATCCCTGCAAATACTGCAAGAAGGTGTTTGGGACTCACACCAACATGAGGAGGCACCAGCGCAGGGTTCACGAGAGGCATCTCATTCCCAAAGGTGTCCGGAGAAAAGGGTTCTTGGCTGAGGAGCCGCTGCTCCCCAGCGAGCCCAGCCCGGCCGTGCAGAGCGTGTACATAGCCAGCACAGAGATAGAGGAGGAGGGGGAGGTGGATGATGTCTATATCATGGATATCTCCAGCAATATCTCTGAGAATTTAAATTACTACATCGATGGGAAAATCCAGTCCAACAGCAGCACTAGCAACTGTGATGTGATTCAGATGGAGGCCAACTCTGCGGATTTGTACGGGTTGAATTGTATCATCAGCCCGGTCACGGTGGAAATCTCCTCAAACATAAAGGTGACACAGACACACGTGAGTGAACCTCCTAAGGAACCCTCTGGCAGTGGGAGCAATGAATCCAAAAAGAGAAGAACTGCCAGCCCTCCTCTTGTACCAAAAATAAAAACTGAGATAGACCCTGAACCTATAACTCCTACTAGTTCTTTAAATCTTCCTCTTAGCATTTCAACAGAAAGCTTATCTTTTCATAAAGAAAAAGGGTTTTTTTCGTCATCAAAATTAAAGCAGCTTCTTCAGACACAGGACAATAAGAAGATAACTCCATCAAGTGAAATCCCTAAGTTAGGACCTTCTGTTACATCATCATCTATCTTGCCTCCAGTATCCAGTAGATTTAAAAGAAGGACCAGCTCTCCTCCCAGCTCTCCACAGCACAGTCCAGTACTTCGAGACTTGGTCAAATCAGGTGAGGGCAAAACTGTGTGGAACGATAATATTCGGAGTTCAAAAATGCCAAAGTTAGAAAGCCACAACAACTCACCTGCTTGGAGCTTGACTGGAAGGGAGGACAAAGAGACTTTGAGCCCTCTGTGCTTCGAAGAATATAAACTATCAAAGGACTGGACAGCAGCTCCAACTTTTGGCAACGTGTGCAACCAGCAGCCGCTGGATTTATCCAGTGGCGTGAAACAAAGGTCTGACGTCAAAAGTAAGACTCAGGTTCCCTGGGAATCCGTTCTAGACTTGAGTGTGCACAAGAAGCCTTGCAGCGATGCTGAGATCAGGGAATGCAAAGAGAATTCCCTGCAGCCCACGTGCAGTGGGGTTAAAAAGAAGAAACCCACCACTTGCATGTTACAGAAGGTTCTGCTGAACGAGTACAACGGCACAGACCCGGCCCCGGACGCGGCGCCCGGGGGGAGCCCCGGCAAAGCCCCGGAGCCTCCGGCAGAGCCCGACGGGGATCCCGCGCTCTTGGCATCGTCTGCCACCGACACTCAGCCCCCCTGTTCCTCCTCCTCCCCCGTGCCCCAGGCAGCTGCTGCGCCCCCTGTGTGCCAGCTGCCCCCCTTG
>VYZS01069823.1:30217-50162 GCA_013400695.1 Neodrepanis coruscans | reverse complement strand
TAGCTTTGATGAGGATTGTGCCAGAATTTTGAAAGCTTTAAACAAATTGTTAAAGGAAGAGGAAAGGAGATGGATCTTCTGTAATTGAAATTCCTTTTAGTCCTGTATTGGTGCACTGAAGAGTTTCTATATGGGAAAACACAATAGATAATTATTGTGATCTTAGTCTTATGCTCTGAAAGTATCAAGTTGATGTTTTCCAAGCTTATAGAAATAAGTGAATGTTACCAAATATAGAAATAGTGGCATGCAGACAATGTCTGAAGAGTCATGCAGTGGGATCCTTTCTGTACCCTTGCATCAGGTCATTGGAAACTAAGTTTTTCCCTGGAAAATTACTGCAAGCTCTGGGAAATAGCAGGAGTGAACCAAGGAGGTCTCAGACTTCCCTGTCAGGCTTGCCTGGTGTGTATTTTATTAGGGGTTTAAATTTTTCAGATTTTAATAGAGTTCATGAACTTTTCAAAGTAATCTGTGCCTTCCTGTATCTGAATGTTAATTTGAAGCCTAAGTTTCATTACAGATAGAGGGAAATTAATGGAGTTTTAGACATTCAGCATAAAATATAATACCAAGTGGGTTTTTTTCTACTTTTTCAGTGTCAAGTAAAAATCTCTGAAAAGAAACCAAAAGAATTTCTGAAGAGGAGTGGGGATCCCAAGTCTATGTGACTGTGCCTTAATGGGAAGAGGGAGGTGCTTCAATAAAGCAGTAAAGAAAATATTTATATGAGCAAAATGTATCAACAGCTTAGCTTTAGTGGTGGCCTCATTTCCTATTTGCTTTCAGAAACTTATACAAAAAAGCCTTTCCTATCTTAACACCCCTGTTTTGACCTTTCTGAGAAAACTCTTTTTATGTTTCATATTTGATTGCACATTGCTGGGCTTTCTCTCTCTGAAGTGCAGTGCAAAGCACAGTTATGTGTCTGAATAACTGCAGCTGCTCCAGGAAAAAAGAGCACCTCATGCAGATGAAAAATGTGTGACAGCTTTTGACAAGAAGACAGAGCCAAGATAATCAGAGAGTGGCTGTTCATTGGTGTATCAGAGCTACTACAGCATCATGTTTGAACACTGGGCAAGCTTTTGCTGTAGAATCAGTGCAGCAGCTTCACTGGGGTATGTGAGCCAGTTGCCACTACAAAAATACTGAACAGATTCATAGGAAAAATGTTTAGTGGTGTCTATGACAGGACTCCCACTCTGCTTCCTACATAGATTATGACTTTCATCTTGTGCATCTGAGAGAGACTGTATGTTGTGGGAAATGCCTTCACATCTGTCAGATGCTGAAGTTCAGATGTGCAGGTGCCTCACCTCCTGCCTCTGACCTTTGATCCAAGGCACAAAGCTGGGGGGAACTGATACAGGGCTACCTGGGATCCCAAAAATACCTGATGGTCAAAGCACAACTCTCTGGTCCCCTCAAGAGCTTGGGATGGATGCAACTGCATATAGACCATCTGGAGCAGGCTGGGAGAAGTGGTGAGGAAATGGAAATTCTTCACCTTTTGGACTTTATTTAAACTCCAGGACAAAACTGATGGAGGCATATTCTCTAAGGAACCTTTTGTAGTGTTCGGTTTTCAACTCCAGCTGGTTGCCAAGACCTCAAATTTGTCCCAGCTGCAAACTTCATATGACATGGTTATTAGTTAGATTGGTAGGCAAAACAAGAGAGCCTGAGACAGGTTAATGAGGTAAAATATGCTGTTGCAGAAACTAGTTTAAGACACTTTGTGGGAAATAGAGAGAACTGTGATGTGAAAAAAAAAAAGAATCAGTACTTAAATTCCTATCACACAACCCCACAAATTCATTCTGAACTTTAATCCTATTTGAAGCCATGATACATTTTGAAATAACAAAATCATTTTTCATTAGGAAAGGTGAGCATGGAAAAGAATATTTTGTCTGCTTCCTGCAGGTTGGGGACAGGAATTTTTCGTCTGTGTCCTTCAGGCAGTGACATGTTGAGGTGACCACGCTTTAATGTGAGCTGGGGAGGGAGTCACAAAGCGTAATGTGATCCCCAGGGAAGTCAATGCCTATGAAGGGCTGGCTTTTGCAGTGATGGGAGGGAATTGATGGAACTGTTGCACTGTAAATCTTGTTCATGGGCAGACAGGACACATACCTTGTGTACCCAGCCAAGGAGGTAGTGTTGGTACATTTGAAATCTTAGTGATTTAATTCAAGATTCATTAATAGTCTAGATGGAGTTTGACTTCTTCTGTTTCACTCTAGGATTCATTTCTTATATGTTTACTGACATACTTTTCTCTTTCCTTTCTTCACTGTTCTGCAGCTCCCCAGTGTGTCTGAATTTACTACAGATGGAGCCTTTCACATATTTTAAATAGCATTTTTTGTTCTCTGTTCCTCTAAAGTCAGTTTTTTCCATCTCTGCANGCCAAACTGCCAGTGTGTTTTCACAATTTTCCTTTGAAATCAGTTTTTTTGTACACACACACACAGATTGCCTGCACACATTCCTCATACATCCAATGCAGGAACACCAAAGCTTCAGTCAATCAACACTTCTGGTGTGGGAAATTTCAAAATTTAAAGGGAAGATGGATCAAGAAAAAAACCCACAAAACATTCAAGGCAATCTTTAGTTACTCTCAAGTCAACCTAAAGAAATCCATAACACAGTATTGCTTGTATCTGGTCTCTAGGTACAAGATGCTTTGTGTGAATGAGTAACATTTCCTCAGTGCTGTTGCTAGACAGGAGAATCCTTGAGCAGATTTCCCTCCTACTCTATTGCTTTCTTGTTTTCCAAGTGGCTTTTTAAGAGATGTGTTTGTATTTAACTGTCATCACCTGCCCACACAATGGATCTTCTTCATTTAGCAGAGAAAAGACTCTTACCCTGAATAGGGTAATTTTTGGATGAGGGTCTGTTTGAATTGCTGCTCCCTTCTGTGCCCTCAGAGGGTGAAAATGTCCAGATTTCAGATTGCTACAACCTCCTAAACTCACTTCTGCCTCTTTCTCTCCACCCTCTCACTGTATTTGTCCTTTGGCCTCTTTCCTCTGAACACTGTTTTGTGTTCCAGAAGTACATGGTACTCTATTAGATTGTAGATAAGAATATACTTTTTAATTAACAATTTCATAAAGCTCCTTGTTTTCAAGCAGGGGGGAAAATCACAGAATCATTAAGGTTGGAAAATACCTCCAGGATGATCATGTGCAACCTTCAATCAAACACCACCATGTCAAATAAACCACATTGCAAAATGCTGCCTTTAGTTGTTTCTTGAACACTTCCAGGGATGGTGACTCCTTGTTCTAATAAATACCTTAAAAGATTCATTTTACTGAAGGAAAAGTGGCTTAAAATGAACACCTATGGTTACCTCAGAGTACAATCTTTTCTCCCTGCACAAATCTCTTAAAAAAAAGGAGCAAAGCAGAGCTTTGTCACAAGCCATTTCACACCCATGAATTTAGAAATCAGAATAATTTGGAATAATTTGTAACCTTGCAATGAATTCATGTGTATCAAGAGCACGTTTTTCTGTGGTTCTTCAAGAGAAAAAAATACAGGATTTTTAATTATGAATAGAATAAAAGTATGTCATCTGCAATAATTTATTCAGAATATTTTTGTTCTGATTAATGCCTAAAGTGTGAGGAAATATTTGCATAAGAAAATCTTTGTAGTTTTGGCTTCTTTAAAAATAAAATCACCTCTTCATGATGTAATAATTAATGAGAAGTACAAAGTGATCTAATACCCATTCTTCTGTATCAAACTGGCTTTTACTTTTAATCATAAATGCTGCCATTCCTAGCTCTTGAATAATTACAATTTACTTCAAGCTGCCTGGGGGATGTACTCAGCCTTGGGAGAAGGAAAACAGGTCACTTCTTTGTTCTCTTTTCAAAGGCCAGACCCAAACCTTTGCACCCTTCAGAGGAAAGGTGTTGAGAACCTCATCACATAAATGCAGTTTTTCCCCTGTGTTTTTGGCATTGCTGCTTTGCAACCTCCTGTGGCTCTTGACAGCCTTAGGAAACAGGATCATAAAGATCTCTATCTTGTGCTTATTATTCTCAAAGACACATGATCTCATTATATTCCCTTAAGGTCAGCAGGTACCTGCAAGTTAAAAATCCCCTCAGCTGGTTCACAGCACCCACTGAGAGCACAAGAGAGAGTTGTGTTTCTTACCCATGACACCCAAAACCGTTCCACCTTCTTAATTGTTTTTAGCTCAAAATGAAAAGCAGGTTGTTAACATTGCAGGGAGTTTTTCTGGAAAGGGCAGCTGGGCTTTTATTCAAGTTTCTTCTTACTTTGACCCGGACAGAAAGTATTTCCATAAAAACTTCTCTTCCATATGTGCTCCAAACTTTATCTCTAGGTAGCTGCTGTCTAAAAATTAAGTTGTTTTATCAGTCCCACATTCTTTCTAAAGGCTGTTGAGTACTTTGCAAAGGTTTTTCAAGGGTTCTGTCCCCTTTGGAAATTGCCCATCCAGCTCTGACCAGTTGTGATGATACAGAGGGCTATTGGGATAGAGACGGTAAGGGACAGAAGTGGAAGCCTCAGCCAGCAAAATGAAAAATACATATTTTATTGTGATTCATCCTTTCTGAGTTGAGCCATTGTCTTCATTTCATGTAGGCATTTTCCATGTAAGCTTTATATCCCTTGAGAGGATCCAAAATGTTAGGAGGTATAACTGATGTTTGGGGATATATTATGTGATGTCTGCCTTTCTTCACTGCCAGCTCTCTCAAGAATTTCTGGTACATGTATGTCTTAGCCAATACAGATCTCAAGTCCCAAGTTTCATGTTACTTTTAGCTTTGTATGGAAGTTTATACCAGCTGAATTTTGTCCCCCACACTTTTTGATTTAAAGCATGGCCAGGCAAGTCTGGTACTGATAGGGTGAGGCTCCCCACTGTTGCCAGAGTGTCCAGGCTGGATTTCTTATTTTCCTTGGTTTAACATATAATGTTCCTTAGCAACTTTGCTCCTGAAACAAATCCGAGTAAGTTGTTTCTAATGTGCTCTTTCTATTAAGCAGAACTCCATCTCAAATACAAATAATCTTGGGCTTTAAAACTGGAGCTTAACTTGATGTCTTTCAGCTCTTCTTTAGCCTGCTAAGTGTTTTTAATGACCACATGAGGTTTCTTTGAACATAATCTCTCATGTGTCCCAAGGCAACCTGGCTCAATGTTCAGCAGCAAAACGAATTTAACACAGTAAAATCAGGGCCTAGACAGGTGTACCTGGTGTGTGACCCATGAGAGACAGTGTAAAACGTGCTACACATCACAGTAATTAATGTTTTTAGCTTCTATTAATGGTCAGTGAGGTTTAGCTGCTTGTTTGTTGGAAGGAAAACATGCTATTAATTTATTTATCATAGCTTATTAAAAGTTTCTTATATAGATCCATTCTTTACATCTTTTTTCTCAGCTATCTATAAGCAAAGCATTATCTGTCTTAGAAATTAAGGTATCTTCAGGTGCTACCAAGCCTCTTCATATTGTATTGTTCACAGAGGGAATGGATAGAGTGCTAACACCAAGCTTTGGTGTTGAGAGAGGTATTTTAGCTGTTATTTAATCAATAAGACACCTTATAAATCAGCTTTGCTGGAGGAGGCTGACATTATTCAAACAGACATGCTGCCCTGCCCTTTCCTTTAGCAGAATGCCTACTGCAGTTTCTAAAGCAATTTTATTTTGCATGTCCTGTGTAAAATAATGAGGCTGTAGAGTCACTATTTGCTGAATTTAGGGGCCAGGTGTTGGTAACTTTTTGATAAATTCTACTATGCAACTTTAGTGGGTAAATAGCTGCTTTTGGAGAAAAAGCTGATGCTCTTTTCAGAATGATGGTAAGAAAAAGGAGCTAATTTGGGTTGAGTCATCAGTCATCAGCAATGTCTCTAGAAAGCACATGTTACCTTGAATGTGGGAGGTGTGCAGTAATAGTGGGTATTTACCACATACAGTTGGCATGAATCCTATGGAATTTACAAGATTTGTTGGGGAGGTGTGTGTGTATGAAGGTTATTTCATGTCTGAAAACTGCAAAATTCAAAGTTCTGGGGAAGATTCCTGTGAAGGACAGAACAGGAAACTGAATCTGGTGGGGCCCATTTTAGCAGATGCTGAGCACCTCCTGTGTTAATGCTGTTCTTTTCCTTTTCCATTGGGATGCAGCCTTCCAGAAGGTGCAATCACTGGGTGATTCCCATCTCTGCTTTCCTTGCTGTATCTGCAGTTCAGGGGACATTGTCCTGGAGTCAAATCTAAAGAAGATTGTGGCTTTAATTCCTCGCCTACATCTAATGATTTCAAGCGAGGGTTTGTTGTTGAGTTTTCTTGGGGAATTTCAGGTCTCCTTCCTGCTCAGGACGTGGTTGCACTGTCTGATGGGCCTGGAATGGAAACCAGTTTGAAGTACAGGAACATTCAACAAGGAGCTACTGCCCAGGAACTTGTTTGCAGCTGCTTCTTGGACAATTCATGCTTTTCAGTTCCTCTTATTTGCCAGCTGAGCTGCCTGTTTGGGCACTCCCTGACATGCCTTAGGCAAAATAAGACTTGAAGCTCTAGAAAGTTTGGATCAGGCTTATGAAGACACTGCTCATGCAGCCCACCAGCACATCTCAGCTTGGGAAGGGGTGGCTGCACCCTGTCACAGCTCCTTGTCCTGCTCTCGGGAGCAGATGCTGAGCTCTCCAGGGTGCTGTAAAAGAGATGGAGAGGTGGATTCTCCTTTGGTTTGTATCATGGCTTTGGGCCAGGGGTTACAACAATGTAACAGGGAGGTCATCCAGCTCTGAGCCTGGTTTGAGGTGCTGTAGGTTAACACACCTCATAGAGGCATAGGAGGAATTACTGGGAGCTTGTGAGGAGCAACTTGCAACCAAAATGTCACATAAAGCTGTCCTGGCACAAACAGGGATGTCACCCTGCCATGGGAATGCACTGGCCACTGCCATACTTTGGGCTTGGACTTGTCATTCATAGTAGAAACAAACAGATAAGTAGAGATTGGTGAATGAACCTTCTGCCCTGCCTTGAAAGCTGAGGTAAAACTCAGTATTTCTGAGTGTGGCTTTGTGTTTGTGCAGTGTGTAAAGGAATGGGAGCTTGGCCTAGCTGAGACCCTTGGGCTGCTCCAGGGACAGTGGGAAATAATGATAAACTGCACTGAGCAAATTGAGACTCAGGCCTTAGTAACTACAAGTGGTTGCAAAGTTAAAATACATACAACAGATCGAGCTCTAATGTAATCACACAAGCTGCAATTTAAAATCCATGAGGATGTTTCCAGGACCTGTGAGGGCAGCACAGGGGTCTGAAGGAGGTCTGGATGAGGTCAGTTTAAATGGGGAATGTTGTCCCCTGGGTCTGACAACAGAGATGAGCTGAGACTGCTCATCTCAACTGTGGTGGGATGCAAAGCTGTCCTGCAGACAGGAGCTACAGGCTGCTGCCCACCCAGCTACCCAGCATATGCACTTACCAGGGACTCTAAGGAAAATTAATTTTCCTCCTCTTTTGTCTCCCCTTACTTACATCAGTCACTAAAAAAATGTCCGTGGCTTGTTTGAAGACTTAGCCAGTTCTGGCATTTGTACTTACACTGACAAAATGCTGGTCTGTGCAGAGCATCAGAGGAACATTGCTCTGACAGCCCGTTGAGTTTTACATTTCCAAACTTTCCTGGTTAATGTACCGTGGGCTGTGGCCTGTTCCCTCCTCCTCTTGTTCCCTGTGCTGACTCCAGGGCCCTGGGAGCTGCTGGCACACGTGCCCTGGGACCTCTCCTTGCAGCTGGGAGCACCCAGCACAAGAAAGGACTCAGGTTATTTTTGACTCTGCTTTGCCAGAGAAATTCTGATTGTGGCAGAGCACAGGGTTAGAGAGGGAAAAGTGGCCTTTTCAGGAAGTGGAAAAAGAAGCTGAAAAAGAGGCAGTGGAAAGGTGGCTGGGGCAGGGCACCTGAGGGTGAGCTCCTGCTGCAAATCAGGGCTCTCTGAAGGGACAGTGCTTTGACAGCACTGTGATGGTGCCACAACATTCTCTTATTTGCATCTTTATATTAAAATAAGCTGCTAATGAGGCTACTCCTATAACAATAATTTATCTCAGAAAATTTGAAATTGTTTCCTGAAAAGCCATCAGTAAATAAAAGTAAGTCACATCTACTAGTTCCAGTTTCATAATCTTGGAGAAATGAGTTTCATAAGATAAAGAAAATCAAAGCAGGATGTGGCAATACAAAATAAGCATGTCAGAAACCCCTGGAGAAGCCTATGACTTATAAATGAAAAGGATGAGCTGAAAACACATATCACAAAGTATTGAATGTTAAGTAATACAGAATATGTAAAGAAAAAACTTCTGAGTTATTTGGGCCAGTTTTTTTTGTGAAAATCAGAAGCTTAAAAGCAACACATACACAGTGTTTCACACTGACAGTTGTATAACTTTGAATGGTGGAACTGAGCACAAGTCCCCTTCTCCATGAAAAAAACCCAGCAGATTGCTGTTGGTGCCTCCTGCTGACCCTTCAATGATCCTCCTCCAACCTCACCCATGACTAAGTTATGACAGTGACAATTGAATTGTGCAAGAACAAATTTTCCTCCTCTGGCTTGTTCCCAGCTTCCACTTTCTTATTTCAGATGAGCTGTTGGAGCTGACGGACCACTGGGAGCAGCTGTAGGAAGCTCAGTGTCTCCAGCAGCAAGTGGACTGGAATGAGGGACTCATCTGCTCCAAGTACTGTGGGAGGATTGAGGCAGAGTGGTTTTCAACCCAAATCCTGGTTCTGATTTTGAGGTTTTGAAGCAGATCCTCACAGGCAAGTTCTGCCATGTTCCAGCAGGAGGAACCAAGTTGGGAAAGGTCACCCTGATCCCCCCAGACTGAAGCTGGGTCTGGGGAAAGAGCAGCACTAAAAGGTCATGTGCTGCTGCTGTGTGACAGCTGGGAAAGAGCAGGTTAAAAACTGCCACTGTCACTGTTAGGCAAAGTTAGCTGCCTACAGTGTGAGTTGGTGTTTCTCTCCAGTGTTTTGATTAATTATTTTGGTCATTCATTCAGTGAAGTGTTTTCAGTGTGATGCAGTGAACTGAAATGACCTAGAAATAATTCTCTAACACAACCTGACGCTCTGGTTTATATTCAGGGAGATATTTATTCTTTTACTCATAGAAGTTCATCCTCAAAATGCTCCTCTGTTATTCCCAGGAAGCTGATTCCATTCCTGCAATACCAGACAGCTTAAAACGTGCTACGATATCAATTAAATAAAGGTAATTTTCAGTGGCTTCCTGCTTCAGAACTTGAGTGTGTTGGGACAGAAATTCTGCCTGTGGAGCTTCAGAGGAGCCCCATGGGACACTGCCCAAAGGCACAGCCCTGGCAGCAGGAACTGCAGCAACTTTTCAGGACTCAGCCCTGGCACAGCAGCACCTCAGGCACAGCCAGGCTCTGCTGCAGTTTGCTGATGCCCTGAGCCCGGGCTGAGGGCCTGGCTGTGCTGCCTGTAAGTAATTACTGACTGAATGTGGGAATGGCTTTCCATCCACAGGGAACACTGGGATGCAAAGGCAGCTGTGTGTTTGCACATGGTGTGGCCAGGAAATGATAGTGCCAGTGGGGTCTGGGAAGACCTTTTTTTAAACTAAAACTAAACTCTTAGGCTTTTTATTTTATGTTAAACATTTTTAGGCATTCCCAGGTTGCTTTAGAATAATTTTAACAAACAGGAGTTGCATGATGTATAAGGCAGTGACTTGTTCCATTCAGTTTTATTCCCCTTCCAGCACCAGTTTGGTGAAGTGTAGAGGAAACTCCAGACTCAATTTAATATGGACTTTTTGGCTATTTTCTACCCACTGTTACTTTGTTTATAATCACCTCTCAGCTACTTATACCCAAAGGCACATCAGGCAGCTATTCCAATCTGACTAAAGCACCACTGCTGGCAAAACACATTAGTTTTTGTCCTTGTGACAGCTCCTGATCCATCCTGTCCTTCTCTTAGGCACTGTTGGACACATTTAGCACCAGCATGTACTTATGACTCACAAATAACTCACAGGATTACTTCAGCCTGTTTGATATTTAAAAATGAATATTTGTCACTGAGTTCAATGTGAGACTGTTACAAACCTGTTACAAATACAGATATTAAGTTGCAAAACCTTAGAATAATGGAAGCACAGACAGGTTTGGGTTGGAGGGGACCTTAAAGTTCATCCAGTTCCACTCCTTACCCCATGGGCAGGGACACCTCCCACTCTCCCAGGTTGCTCCAAGCCCCATCCAACATTTCCAGGGATGGGGCAGCCACAGCTTCTCTGGGCAACCTGTGCCAGGGCCTCCCCACCCTCACAGGGAAGAATTTCTTCCTAATATATAATTTAAACCTGCCTCCTGTCAGTGTGAACCCGTTCCCTTCTGGTCACCGCAGGCTCTTGTAAATAGTGTAAGTTCTTTCTCACCCATTCATATGTTTTTAAAATAGGGACAAGTTTTGAATGAATGATACAGTGTGTGGTCAGAAGAAAAGAATAAACCTCAACAATACAAAATTAATTTTGATTTCTGTGAAAACAGAAAAATTGCCCATTGTCCATCAATTATCTGCAGGAAAGATTGGTGGATTTATTGACTGGCCTCAACGTGTAGTTTATGTCAATAAACTTCTTAAGACTGGGCTCTATGGAGGGATTCATTTTATGGTTCACTTTAGGTGATCTAATTCCCTTTTGTGCTCTGATGGATTGATTGTTTGGTTTAACTTCACAGGAAGGAGAGAGGAACTAAAGCAGATTTAGAGCAGGGGAAAAACCAGGAAAACTTGTATGTGGGTAAACCCTTCCCTCCCACCTCATTCTTCTCAGCTTTATTTTAAACACCCTGAGCAGTGTGAGAAGCTGGGAAAGAAGGGTGAGGGGGGAGTAAAAAGATCCTTTAGAATCTAAATCCTGATGCCTTCCTTCCTGCTCTGATGAAGGAGAGTGAAACTGGGTAATTGTGGTGTTTTGGCAGAGTCACAAACCCTGTCTGGCAGCTGCTGCAGCTCACACTTGGCTTTGAGTTGATCCGTTCAGGTTCCTGGGAAATAAGGAATTTGTGTTGCTGGTTCCTCTTCCTTTCTGGCTGTGGGTGCTTGTAGGCAGCTGTACAGTGGCTCACAGACTCCTCTTCATCCCAGTGAAGTGACTCCATCCTGAAGTGGAAGGGATCAAGACAGGAATGTCCAAATGCTTTAATGCAGCCCCTTCTTCCTGCTCCCTGCTGGGTTCAATGGAGCTGCCACATGAGGTTATGCCCATGGAGGGGTGTTGGCACTCACTGCCAGGCCATGAGCTCGCCTTCACAGCCCTGCCTTTGGGTTACAGCCCCTGAGAACCAGCCAAGAGTGGGAGCTGAGCAATTTTAATAGTTAATTGTAATGCTATTGTGGCTTGAGCAGAACAAAACAGAAATAATCAGGCTTAAAACAAACAAAAAAACCCCCAAAAGCAACACAGTGTTATTTTAGAATAAAAGCACATGTAGCTGAACTAATACTCCTGACGAGCAAGGACATGGATTTCTCCCAGGGCATCCTGCAGTCCTGGAGGGGAGAAGTGACCTTATTTGCATTTTTCTTGTTGAATTGCTGTTGGGATTTCTGCAGTGTGGCAAGCGAAAATTCCTCCAGGAGAACATGGAAATATCACAGCACTAACACAATATCCTCCCAGCAGGTTCCTTCTCCTCAGCTCCCATTGCCCACCCACCCACCTCTAAGAGCTGTGACTCCCAGCCACACACCAAATGCTCAGGACCCAGCCATGACACACGGCTCACATCTTCCTCTGGATTTCAAAGGCGTGGAAGTTGCTCCTTCACCCATTTCCAGAACCATCTGTGATCTCCCCTCTCTGCTGCTGCCCTTCTTCCCCAGCCTGTTTCACAGCTCTGCCCTCCCTGTGTGCTCCAACACCCCAGTGCTCCTTTCTAAGCTCAGCACTTTGGAGTTGAAGTCTGTGATTCCGGACGCCTCTCTCAGGAGTGTTTTCAAGTCTAATCAGGTTCTCTAAATTGCTTAGACTCTTCCCCAGCATGAAGTCCTGCTCCAATTTTGCAGTTAGATAATTAAATTCCCAGCCCAGGAGCAGCCAGTCCCCTCTGTGGTGTCTCCAAGACACAGCTCCATATCTTCTCACCCTTCCAGGCCAGCTGAGACAGGGACACAGGGTTTGTTTGTAGCAATGGATCATCTGTCTGTGGAGCATCCAGGTGCTGTTTCACCAGCTCGTTGCCTTCAGCCTGGGATGGCTCAGAGATCTGGGACATCAGGTGCTGCAGCTTCACACTCCAAAGCATTGGCAGAAATGCATCTGATAAATGGTCATTTCCAAAGCCAGTTTTTTTTCTCCTGGTCTGCCACCTTCCCACAGGAGAATTAAAGCAGCGGGATGCCAGGAAGGGCTATTAACTGTCACCTTTTAAGCTCCCTCTGTAATGTATGCACATACTAATTACAGCATAGAAATAGCATGGATTAATTATACACATCACAAGTGGGATACAGCATTTGGATATTTAAAGGGTATTTATATATATATATGATACATTTGGAACTTGCTTCACAGAAAATAACACACATTGGGTCTGTCCAATGAAAGACTGCAAAATTCTGAATTTAATGTATAATATAACCTTTATTCTTTTTCCTCTAAACTCTTGGAAACTTACATAACAATCGTGCTTTAATTATGACACCGTTTATAGACATTTAAAATGCATCTTAATTTATAAATATTTTACATTTGGTCCATAGAACAGGTTGCAATTTACTAAATAATACTGTACTCTTTTAAACAGGCTCTGTATATATTTTTGAATATGTATATATTACATATATATTTTTATATAGAGATAGATTTGCTTGGTGTTGGATATTTCCTTATTGCAAAAAGCATATATGATCATACAATAATCTTTTCTTTTTTCTCAGGGCAAGTACTACAAAAAAAGATACAGCTATTCACAGTTTACACACAGTAGTTCTACAACACTAGTTTGTGCTATGTGATACGTTTGTACAGCTTTTTGCTAAAGAGCAGGTCTGTCAAACATCTGTCATAATTGTTTACAATCAAACATTAAATACTGCATTTTTCTTAGAACAACATGGGACTTGATTACATTAAACAATAAAGAGAAAGTTGGAATTTTTTTATCCTTAGTCTAATGAAATTCACAATTATGATGTGCATGTGTCATGGGTGATGTCTGTGGAGGATGAACGGGTTCCTCTAAATCCCAAAGACTTACAGGACATTTGCATCTCAGCTATGGCCGTGTGGGATGGAGCTTAGATCTCGTAGTATTTTACAATTGATCTATGAAACGGTTTAGAATCTACCAAACATACTCTGAGAATTTATGATGTAGTTTGAAATACATGTGTATTATATATATATATTATTTCTACATAATGTGCTTGACATTCTGAGAATAATACCTTATTGCAAGAACATGTTTGTCACCTTCAGACAAAAAACAACGAAAAACCCAACATTCACAGGTAACATGTTTTTCACGTAGTAGTTCTACATAAATTGTGCTATCTAACATTGTACGGTGCACAAAAAGTTGCTGAAAAGCATGTTTCATTGCACAGTTCTGTCACAGTCATTTACAATCAACCATCAGCTACTGCTCTCTCCAAAGCCCTCCGTGTCTGTCACATAGCTGCCAAACGAGAAATGCCATCCGGGGCTAACGCTGCATTCCCCACACAGGGAAAACTTCCAGGAGCTGGCCGGGCTTTCTGGCTGTGTGGCAAAGGCAGACGGAGCCCAGAGCGGGATTGCATTGGATTGAAAGAGCTTTCCCTCGTGCCTTCATCACCACCAGTCACGTGGAAATCAAAGTGTAACTGTTCTCAAAGTGCTAACGAGCCGTATTTTGTGATTTGCTTATTAGGAACTGCGAAAAGTCCTTTAGCAGATTAAGAAAGGACGGGTGGGAACTGAACCCTAAATTAGAACTTCCTTCGATCTTTAGGCCGTTGTTTTGGTTTCTATTTCGGTGGCAATGCAATAATAGTAGAATAATAACAGCATAATAATAGCTCAGGCACTCTGAGCTTCGATTGCAAATACTTTGTATTTTACTCCTGGGAATCTTTAAGAGCTCTTGGATATTACTTTGCTAAAAAAGTTAAAAGTCCTATTTATGCCTCTGACATCTGCATTTCGTGTCATATTGATTCACAAAGATATCTTCCTTTTATAAGAAACAGTATATGTGTTTTTAAAGAAATTTATGACCTCATTTGAAAGTCACCCTGAAAGGCAGAGCTCAGCCACTGGGAACAGCCTGGGCTGCACTGCCACAAACACCTCAATTTGCACTAGGAATGTTTATAAAGGCTGTGCCTGCTGTTAATTGAGGGAAGTGTCTCTTCCCCCCTCAAATGACCTCAGCTGGAACAAATTTTAAGGGCAGACTTTTTTCACTTGTTTACAAAATATTTCATTCTTTTGTACAAAACAATTCCAAACTTAATTTTACTCCTGCAAAGTCAGAAATAACAGTCTTGGGATTCAGCGGTAAGAAATAGTGATAAACTACTAAAAATCAGCAGCACAAAACTTCAAATAGTCGTGCTAAAAGGTAGATTAAAAAGGTCTTGGCACATCAATTTACAAATTCCAAGGTATGCAACTATTATTGTGAAAGGATAAAAACATTAACAGTCTGTGGATTGCTGGAGAACACAAAACACTGTCAACATCTGAGCTCGCGCGACGGCCGGATCGTACCCATGGCGATTCCCTTAGAGTGGAGATGACCTTGTTGCTTTTTTTTTCTTTTTTTTTTGTTTTGTTTTTTTTTTTGCCACTAGAGGTAGGTAATTATATTCTCAGACATAAATTTGTGGTCATATTCAACCATATTTTTTGTTTTTCTGGAGTAGGAGCGGTACTTTTACAATACAGAAGTTTTAGATGTAGGCTTCCTTGTTAGCAGAGTTGCTCTGTTGGGCCTGGTCTGGCCCATTTTCAGGGTGAGTGATGTCTTCACTTGGCTGAATCATCACTTGGATGCGCTGTTTAAAGGACAACAATAAACATGAGGCAGCCAACAAACTGTTTCTAGCCCTACTCTTTCATTTCTTTTGCTTCAGTGCAATCCTGAACACTTCTGTTGAGGCATTAGAACTAATATTACAGCTGCCTGTCTCCCCAGGACCAAACCATGTCTACTGAACAGAGTTTTAGCTCTGCTCTAGTAGGGGTTGAATGACCCTTTGCAGAATGTTGGATGCCAGCAGGCATCACCAAGGGATCTGGCCTAGGGAAAAGAAGTGTGTGAGTGCTGTGAGCCCCGGCAAAGCACAGGGGCTGTGAGTGTGCCCTGGGCAGCAGGGACTCAACACTGCACCTCAGACCTGCTCAACTCCCCAGGGAGCACAAGGAACTTGAGAGCATTGGCTGCAGCTTCTCCAAGGATACAACAGGTAAAGCAGATTTGTATTTAAGATTGCTTAGTTCCTCTTCTGTCTTTTCTCATCCTTTTGAGCTCTCTGTTCCTGAAGTTTCTCTGCCCAGCTCACATTCCTGTCATGCCCAGTTTGGATCCTCAGAGCCTGTCACCGGTGTAGGCTCCTCCCATTACCTAATGATCTTTTGTCAATACTTTCAAAAACAAGACCTTAATCCACAGCAGGACTGAGATGACAAAGGTTTACCATGGTCTTATACAACTCTGCCCAAGCAACAACTGTATTTTAGAGCAAGAGTTCTCAACTTGCATGTGAATATTTCCATAAGACCATGGGAAAGATTTTCAAAATGTAGGAGTTAAGAACAGGCAGGGAGGGGAAAAAAACCCCCCACAATTTTTTTGTAGATTTCTTTGAAGCCTCACTGAGTCTTTTAAAACTGCTGAAGATGAATATTTGGATCAAGAACTGAGCATTTCATGAGGCATTACTCGTCAATTCTGCTTAAGATCATCTGGCCCTTCACAAAGATGGCTCTGTCAGCTGATTTTGGAATATTCCAGAAATTCTGACAAATTCATTTTGACAGTGTTTGGTTCCCACAATCATAGAAGGAAAGAGGAGTGCTTGAGTGCTTGGGCTGAAGAAGTGGCTGTTATGCACAGCACAAGGTGGAGGGGGAAAACTGAGGATGCACCTAGATTAAAAATAAGTATTTATGGTGATTGTAGGTGGTCACTGAACAGTGTGTGCGTCAGTAACCTTATCAACATATCCCACTTCTTTAGCAGCACATCTCTGAGGACCTCAAAAGAGACTTAAATGTCTCATACATGAGAAGTGTCACCTCTTTTTAAAAAATAGAATAAGGAATCAGTGAGAGACTGAGAGCATAGTGCAAAGAGAAAAAGGCATCTAATATTCTTCATGAAGGAACTGTTCACAGAAATCCCTTCAGTAAAGACTAAAAGGGAGCATTGCCAAGATTTTCCAAGTCCTTCCTCTCAGCTGCAGCAGAGCAAGGTGTAACTCAGAGCAGGAGCTCAAGTCTTTGATCACATCGCAGGGAGATGCCAAACAGGGTCACTGAGCAGACTCAGGCAAACCAAGACTTAATGTGGATCAGTCTTAACAGTTTGTTTCCAGTTTCCCAGAGCATCCTCTGCCTCTATTCATGACAGTATGTCTTGCATTAATTAGGACAAATTTACATACTTTGTAAGCTGCTACTCTGTTTTCTAGGTGTAAAGAGCTGGAATGCAAAGTGTCTGCAACTGTCAAACCAGAGATAAGGACCACATGTAACGTGGGCAATTATGTTTAACAACAGATGGTACAGACACTCTCTTGTCTTTTTTTCTGGTTGGTACTTGCTTTTATGTTTCTCAGCTTGATGCAAAATAAGTGGGCTGAGCAAGGCAGGAAATCTACAGCAGCAAATAACAGCCCAGCAATCTTGGATCATGTGCACAGGTCTCAAGATGGTCAGGAAAAAGGGAGACTCACCTGTTTTAAGGAGCCTTTCAGAGTTAGAAACATGTATGCCATGTAGCCTGGTATCAGCACCATAGAAGACAAAGCCATGAACCAGCCAACCCCTTGGCCCCACTTTGGGAAAACGTAACTTCCCATTGTGAGAGGAGTCATTTGGACAGCACTGAAGATAAACACCCCCTGCAAAACACAGGAAAGGAAGATTTGGATGAGATTCCCAGAGTGTTCTGGTTTCAAGAGTTTTTCTGGAGTTTCCCAAGAAGCTTCTTACCAAAATGAATGTTTCATTTTAACACTATTTCCACAAACAAAACCTGCATCTCAGGTCATGCAGGGATTCTGCTAGGGGTATCCATTGGTACCAGTAGAGCCCTCAGATAACCTGCCCAGAGCCAGAGGGAAGGGGGCTGTTGGGAAAGATGAGGGTCCTGGGAATACCTGCCTACACATATACACTGTGCCACTGAGCAGCAGCATCCAAATGTGGCTTTTGTGTTGTTTTCAAATAATGACCTGCAAACATGGTATTCCCAGGGAAATCTCCTATCCTGGCCTGTTGCAAATGTCTAAGCCAGGCTGTATTTGGGAAACTGAACCAGGAGAGAAGGAAGCTCATTCTGATCCCTTGTGAAGGATGTATTCCCAGAGGAGAACACAGGAATGCAGATTTTATTAGCACATCATCACTACTCTGAGTTTGACCAGGCAATACATTCTTCTGTGACTACACAAAACAGGAGAAATCTCACCAGTTTTACACATGGTGTTGGTCATCCTCCTACTGTACCACTAAAATAAAGAAAATGCATTTCTTACGTCTCCCTGAACACTTGTTTTCAGAAAAATCAAAGCTGCCTTCACCTGGGTAGGGGTGACTCATGGAACCCTCTATATAAACAAATTTCTGTGTCTCTTTAGTGTTCTTTGTATGTTTTTCCATGTCTACCTGTATGGGGTTATCAGTGAGTGACAAGAATTGTGTCATGTGTAATAGTGGCTGCTTGGTTAGTTTTTATATTGCATCTGGGTTGACTATATTCAGTGCAGTAATTTTCCATTTCTTTGTTTATTATTTCATGATATTCTGTATGGGATTAACTGGATAAAGTTTAGAACCAGGAAAAGACTGTCCTATGGTTTCCAGTACACAAATTCCTTGCAAAGTTTGCCACTATAAAGGGGTCAATATATGCCACAGAATCCCATGAGAGAGGACCATCCATTTATAGCCTTTCTCAGTCACCAGAATAAGTGCCTGTGGAGGAATTCAGTTTTACAGAATGTATTTTTGTGTATATGGAAAATTTAGACTTTAGAGAGATGGCTAAATTCTATCTAAGAATACAAGAAATGGTCAAAATTTGTTTCTTACAGTTTTCTCTCTCTGCCAATCAAGCTCTTGACTAGTTACCATTTCCAGATGTCTAATACAAATCTTGGCTTCTTTTCTTAGGGCACAAGCTTCTTCTAATGACACTGCTACTTTGCTTATTGCCTTCAATGGTACTGCTTAAATCCTTAAAAAATGAACAAGGTCAGAGTTAATATGAACCTGTTGGGGTGGAAATGACAATGCTGTAGTACACAGGCCACCTCATTTACATCCTTTGAACCATATAATAAAAGTTTGTTCCTTACTGCCACAATGATAGGAGTGAAAAAGGACCAGCAGAGTTTCCACCAGATGCAGGGTCTGTATCCCACCATCTCTTGGATGTTGTCATAAAATCTATTAACACCTAAATAAGAAACAGTGTAGAAATATATCAGATAACTGAGTCAGCTGAAAGCTTAGTGATTCTGAGACACTGTCATAAACAATGAGATATGTTTGGAAGCTTTACACAGATCCCAACATAACTTTTCACTTATCTGAATGGGAAAAAATGTGCAAACTCATAAGCACCAAAAATCACCTGTTCTCATTCTTCCACATCATAGTTAATTAATTAGTAAACTTATTCCCATGCAAAGACTCAGGAAGTTTGTACATGTGAAGATCAGATGCAAAAAAAAACCCCTTGGTTAATTTCAACTCTTATTAGAATTAGAAATTTAGAGTATATTTTATTAGTTAAATTATAAATAAACCCACCCCACCCTGGCACTAACCAGCTTTACTCTGGTGCACACCATGTACATTCAGCAGTGAATATAAAACCAAAGAAGAGCCCTCCTGCTCCTGCTCACCATCAGCTTTCTAAAGGTTTATCACAGCATTTATAGCTTTGATTTCTTCGTTATTTAGCTGCTGTATCTTTCCTTTTGCATTTTCTAGATTCAGCAGCAGTATCTCTGCCCTATAAAATGCTGTTCCATCCTCTCAAGCCCATTACAAGCCAGCAGGAAGACTCCAGATATTGAGCCCTGAGTCAACTGTGTAACATAAACTGAAGTGCCTCTGTAATCACGGGAGCAGCTCCTCAGACAACAAGGTTCTAACACAGAATTAAAGTCACCTGCACAAATATGACACAGATCCATTAATGTTTACATGAGTCAACTGTGTAACATAAACTGAAGTGCCTCTGTAATCACGGGAGCAGCTCCTCACACAACAAGGTTCTAACACAGAATTAAAGTCACCTGCACAAATATGACACAGATCCATTAATCTTTACAGCCAGAGCCTGCCAGTCCAGGTTNCTTTTCTGTAAACAACACACTACAAAGCCTCAGAGCCCTGATACATTACATTGAGAACAGCAGTGCCTGACTCCTCTGGAGATCCAGGCTATCCAGGAAGGGGGGTTGAGAAGAGAGATGAGATGTCACCTGTGTGATACTCCTGACACAACCAGCACCTAATGACTTCCAGGATGTTTAAAGCCACAGCAGGACCTTCCACAAGCCGACTTTGCATCCCCAGTGGAATTACATTGCATAGAAAACCAAGGCCAATTTCAGTTCCACCCCCAGCCACAAGTTCCACCCAC
>VYZS01069823.1:2687-16827 GCA_013400695.1 Neodrepanis coruscans | reverse complement strand
AAAAAAAAAAAAAAAAAAAAAAAAAAATCCCAAACCAAAGCGCTTATAGACATGATAAACTATTAAAGACAAGTTCTGGTTTGCTGATCATTTTATGCTGAGTCCTCATATACGCATATATGGAGAAGGGGAGACTGAGGGGAGACCCCATTGTAGTGACAACATCCTGGGGAGGGGCAGGCACTGAGCTCTGCTCTGTGGGGACCAGGGACAGGAGCCCAGGGAACAACTTGAAATTGTGTCAGGGCAGGGTCAGGTTGGAGCTCAGGCAAAGGTTCTTCCCACAGAGGGTGGTTGGGCACTTCCCAGGCTCCCCAGGGCAGTGGGCATAGCCCCAAGGCTGCCAGAGCTCCAGGAGGGGTGGGATGATACACTGGGGCACATGGGTTGTACTTGATGATCCTGGTGGGTCCCTTCCAACTCAGCAGATTCTGTGATTCTGTGAAACACATCAGAGGCTGCAATAAGGAAAAGGCAAACATACCTCCCCCGTTCTTGCCACACAGGTACGGAAATCTCCACACATTCCCTAAGCCAATGGCATAACCTACACAGGACATAAGAAAGTCAAATTTCCCTTTCCAAGTGTCTCGGTCTGGAAGGTCCGTCTTCTTCTTCTGCACTTTTACTACCAAGGTTTTAGGCTTGTCATTGGTGATGGAAGCGTCGACCTCGGTGGAGATCTGCCCGTCCGCCACTTTGGTTCCGTTGGTGGCCATGTCTCTGGGCTTGGCGGGCGAGGCTCTGGCAGCAGCCGGGCGGGAGATTTCAGCACCAGTCCACGTGGACAGCAGCTTTGCGGCTCCTGGTGACCCACCCGGGCAGCGACAGCGTCAGCAGGAAGATCCCCACGGCCCCGAGCCCCGGAGCTGGGACAGAGTCCTCTACTGGTGTCCAGATCACTCTGTAAGACATGGGGTCACAACTCAGGTTCACCTCAGCAGGACCTAAACACACGCAGTGAACAAAAATCTCCCTGCCCAAAGAGCTTTCCAGTCCGGGGGTCTCATGGAAGGACTTGGCTCTGCCCTGTGAGTTTGTGCTTATAGACTCAGTAGGATGCAGGGTAGAGTCAATACAGTGCCCCTAAAATAATCCCCTTTGTTTTTATTAACTCAGTAGGAGGCAGGGTAGAATCAACACAGTCCTTCTAAAATAATCTCCAAGACCCACTTACTATTTTTTTTTCCTATAGATGTTTTATGAGTCTACATAGAAAAAAAATAGCAGTTGCCTCCTTTATTAGTGGATTAATAGTGAATTTAAAAAGTTCTGAACAGTGTGCACTTATCTAAAACACCTTTCTCTAAAATGCTCCCAAAGGGATTAAACAATAAACCAAATCAAGGACAGGACTTAATCCTGAGTAATGATGCCAAGTTTTACATGTGGTTATAATTAGCTGCTAATATAAGACAAATGTTTCACTAAGCTTAAGTTATAAGCACAGTAAGACAGGCTGCAGTGATCACTCCTCAGCTTCTGCTTCTGACCATTATTTCCATCTTGCACCTTTTCCAAAACCATTGTTGTTGCTAAGTACCTTTTCAAAATATAAATAAAGGAAAAAAAAATCAAGGAAATAAAGATACATTACGAAAAATGACCTGGGATATTTCAGTCAGCTCTAAAGTGTGTGACTCCTGCAAATTTCTACATTCCTACTTCAACTGGAAAAACCAGAGTGAGATAGTGCTTCTACACATCTACTGTGAGCCCATCCATGATCAATTTAATGTCCAGTCCCTCTCAATGACTCCTTTTACCATATCCCAGCCCAGTCCTCAAAGCAGAGATTGCAGGACATGAAACACTTGCCAGTGTGAAACTTCACCTTGTGGCCATGTTGGCAACACTGGCCAAGAGGTATGTCAAGATCAACAACAATTTTATTTACAGATTTGTGCAAAGGAAGATTGAGATATTAGCCATTCACTTCTAATTGTAAATTATGTTAAAAAAACCACAAAAAGCATGGAAAGGCTGTGCTTTTCTTCAGCTTCTCATTTCAGCATTTTGTAATACGTAAAAAGCCACAGCCATCAATTAAGAAAAATAAAGTTTTCAGTTGGAAGCTGAAGAAGAATCAGCTGTAGGTTCACTGGGTGAAGAGAGAACAAGAAATGTGCTTGTAAACTTCCTCTCTGTTCCACTTAAAGATGGGATGCAAAGAGGGAAAACTCATCAATGTGCCTTCATGTCCTCACAAGTCCTTCTGTGTGCAGACAGCTCCCCTTTACAAAACAGTAAACCCAGTTTTCTGTATTTCAATGCAAATTGTGTACCAATAACAGCCATTTCTGGCTGTGGTCAGCAGTCTGAGCACTTCAGGCAATGCATTCCCTGATGCAGGAGGAAATACAGACCGTGGTGTCAGCAAAATGGGGCTCCTGTTCTGAGTCTGGATTGAAAGCACCTTGAAACTTGCACCTTCCCACCTGCAGAGCCATCTGTGGCAGGGTCAGTCTAATCCAGGGGTGCACCAACAGATGTGCAGTTTGCCAGCACCATCTACTGATGAACACCCAGAACTGAAAGTGGCTCTTTTCAGCCAACACAGCCTCCATGAAGCAAAAGACCATCAGGGTGTCCCAGTATTAAACAGTCCTGTACTAGATTAGATTTGTTGCTGCAGTTTACATTTGGGTTGTGCTTTGTCACGAGCAGGGGTTTCCAAGAACTGGAAGAGGCTGTTGAAGAAAAAAAGCAACAAACTAAGACAAAATCATCCCTCAAAATAAATCAACACTACATGGAAATATATATCTCTCCTGTTTTGGTCCATAATGAGGGAGAAATTCATCCTCACAGCTGGCACTGCAGGCAAGAGTCTGTGCTGGATCCCAGAACTGAGCAACCAAGCGAAGAGGAATGTGGATTAAGAGGAACATGGATTCAATCTGTTATATGTACACAGGCTCTGCAGGAGAGTGCTGGGCACAGAGCCTGTCCTTGCTGCTCCCAGGCTCTGGGGAGTTCTGGGTGTGCACTGAATGTAGTGAGTAATTTAATCCAGTGCAAGACTCCATGGAAAAGACAAACCAGAGGGTTAGATAGAAAACCTTAAAGAATAAATCAAAGATCCCCACGAAGGAAGGAGCCCAGACTTGTTTCAGTACCTCTGTGATGCTGAACATGAGGCTGAAGCTCCATAAGATGCTCCAGCACACTTGTGTTGAGGGTGAGGGGTGGTTGGCAGCAGCTGGGGCTTTTTATGTTAAAAGACCCTGAAAGCAGTCGTTCCAACAATCACACATGGGATGTGCTCAGTTTCCTCATACAGCACAACCTTTGGCAAACACCCTACTGCACACACCACAAGTATTCAAAACCTCAGCAGTGGGAAGACCAGAGACTCAAGAGGGGCTCCTCTTGAGAGCATTTTGTCCTGCCCTACCACTGCTGGTGCCATTATTCCACCTGGAAACCGTGCTGGAGGTTTCACTGGCACTGGGATCATTTCTGCTTATGTGGTAATAGAGCAAATCAGCATCAGACAATGAACAAATACTTCAATTCTATAGGTTTGCAAGTAGGGGTTTTACCATGCTCTGAAAAGTCGTTTTCCCCAAGCCTAAGAAATAATATTAATAAATTACAACAGTAGATGTAGAGTTGAACCTCCAATCCACTCTCTGGATACACAGTAGCACTTTAAAAACTCTGACTTCCATACAACAGTCCAGGAGAACTGGCAGTGCAGCAGTGAAGATACTGGGTACACACTCTCTAATCAGATTAGGCAATATCCCACAGCACTGGGATTTAAATTTAAAATTGCTCTGACATGGAATGGGACAGAAAGACACTTATGTAAGCTCTGTGGGTTGGCCTGGGCAAAAGGAAATACAAATTACAGCTGTCAGGCAGCAGAGCAGGTACGACACTCGCTGTGCAGCGTTGGCTTTGTGGGAAGGAGGGGGAGAGATCCATTAAATAAGTCGTCCTTTGCTCCCCCAGTTCCCTCATGCCAACACTGAGAGCGTTAGGAAGGGCACAGCAGCTTCCCACCACATTCCTCAGTGCACAATAGAGCTTCCTTGACTTCAGTTACTAGGGCTGCTCAGCCAAGAGCAGAAAGCCCTCTGAATGAGGGCTTTGCATCCCGTGTGGTTGTCCCGCAGCACCACCACATTAGAGAAGAATGGCTCGAGAGAGCCAAGCACACATAGCAGCCAAGGTAATCAGCACTGCCAGGGAAACTGGAACAAAGACAGTGCCACTTAAGAAAAGCGTTTTCCTCTCTCCTGGACTGTGTAAAAGTGGATTTTAGGAGCTTAGAACTAACTGCCTAAAATGAAAGTGAACAGCAATATTACCACCATCTTCCACAAGTTTTCTTGCTTGTGGCAGCATGTAGCAGATAAATCTCTATTTGTCCACTATCAGCTTTACAAACATTTCTTTTCATGATCAGGTCAGTAACTGGGACAGGGGAAGGAAATTCACCAGCTGAACTCTTCTGATTGGGGCACCCGAAGTAGGACATGGAAATTGATTTTTAACATGTCCACATAAAAGTTAGAGAAAAGCAGAACACTCCACTTGGTTACAGAATTTGTAGATCCCTGAAACTTTTGAAGAGCAGGGATCTGGGTACCCACTTCTGAAAATCCCAGCTCACAGTTTCAAAGACATCTTTAAGATTTCACCTCTAAACTCCAAACTGTTACACATTTATGAAACAATCATATACCCTGCTGAGAACTGCAGAATTACACCTGAGATAACATTCTCTCTTCTGGCTCAGCTTTTTAATCCAGCTGTTCTGATGGAAAAGGCATCAGAATGACAAAAACAGATCCCCTGTACACACCTTTGCCCCAAGTCTTGCAAAAAGGAGCCTAATGGGGCAGGTCAGGGCTAGGCTTGAAAGAGAGTTCAGTGTCACAGACAAAAATGCTGGTGATTGGTGGCCAAGCTAATCTTTGTCAGTAGAAGGCATGTTTCGAACAGCAGAGAAAACCCATCTCAATTCTCTATTGGTCAAAACCCAAATAGTTTTTAGGCATCTTTGCTTTTCTTGACACCAGAGACACTAAAAACAAGAAAGACTGAAATATGAGGTAGGCATCACACACTAGAAAGGAAGCATTGGAACAACTTTGACAAGTTTTGCCATTCCAATAAGAATTAAAGCCTATTCTACTGGATACTTCTATTAAGATTTATTCTTTCATATAGCATATATAGACATGTCAAACCTCTCAACCAGTTCCAATAGCAGATCATAGTTCAGGTGGGATGGCAGAACCATGTCCCACCCAGAAAACACTTTTTGAAACAAATTTTCCATTGATGTGGAGAATATGCTCCCATCCTCAGTGTCCTCAGCCCAGATCCTCAGTGTAAACTGGAGATCCAAAGAATAACAGAGAGGGAGTATCTGGCTCAGTATGAAAGGCTGGCAGAGGGGATCCTGTGTTCAGATTCCATATATTGCCAGCTTTTCTGATCTTTGTAGCTAACCTCTCCCATTGAGAAGGTATTCAATGAGATCACATCCTTCCTAGGCTTATGGGTTATATTTTCCTCCTACCTTGGTCTCCAAATGCTCCAGAAACATTTTTGCCAGGCAGCCAGAGAAACCAAAATGAGTCCTAGACTTGGAGCAAGGGGCCAGTTTTAAGGTCATGATAGAAAATGAGATGAAACAAATCCAATTGCACCTTGGCAGCAGCTGGAGGCTCGGTCTGCCACTGCAGGGGCTGCTACATCTGCTGAGCTGTTGGTGCTGCCGAGAGCAGGTCACTGAGGATCCAACTCCTAATGCAATTTCTTTTGTGGGGAGGGCAGAAGTGGTGAGCCCGAGGCCACGGGAGTGTGTGTCAGGAAGGGGGAAGATGAATGTTTTGAGAATTGACTTTTCCAAGAAGGGAGCCACTGGAATGGGGAGACAGAGCTTGGACCAGAACAATGTGTGAGGTAAAAGCCTGAAAAGTAACAGCAAAACAAGCCAATGGATTTCACCCTTTCCCTCCCTCTTTCCCCACGTGGTTCTTGGCACAATGTGGGGAAAATACACAAATGTGTTGTGAGATGACAGAACATTTATGTAGGAAAAGTCCTATAAAATCCTCACATCTACCTGTTCCTCCGGCACTGCCAAGCCCACCACCACCCCATGTCCCCAGGTGCCACATCTACATGTATTTTAAACCCCACCAGGGATGGATGGTGACTCCACCACTGCCCTGGGCAGCCTGTGCCAGGCTGGACAACCTTTTTCTGTGAAGATATTTTTCCTAGTATCCAACCTAAACTTCCTCTGGTGCAACTTGAGGCTCTTTACTCTTGTCTTGTCTCTTATTTCCTAAGAGCAGAGTCTGTTCTCCCTGGCTCCCCTCTCCTATCAGGGAGTTGCAGAGAGACAGAAGGTTCCCCCTGAGCATCCTTTTCTCCAGGCTGAGCCCCCACCATGTCTCTCAACTCCTCCTGGTGCCACACACACTTCCACAGCTCCATTCCCATCTCTAGACACACTCCAGCCCCTCAATATCCTTTTGTGGTGAGAAGGCCAAAACCGATGCCAGGATTCAAGGTGTGGCCTCATCAGCGCCCAGCACAGAGGGACAATCACTGTCCTGGTGCTGTGACCACACCATTGCTGGGACAACCCAGGTGCCACTGCCCCTCTTGCCCACCTGGGCTCATGTTCAGCTGGTATAGACCAGGTCCTTCCCTTCCACACATTTTCTTGTTCCAAGACATGACATGGAAACTGATCTTCTTGCTCCCAGTTCTAGCTACTCCTAACAAATTTTCTGTTTATCTGCATGTGCAGGAGAGAAACAAAACAATTTCCAAAAAATAGTCTGTCTTGCCTCTCCTTAAAGTGCACCAGCATTTGTAGAGCATTTATCTGTCTCTTGTGGGATACACAGATTGTCACAAGAATCCAAAGAAATCTAAGGATGGGATGCACAACTCTGCTTCGTAATTTTCCAATTTTCATGTGCAACAATAATTAAGCATGTCAAAAATAGGGATGTGAACAAAAAGTCACCAGAACTGTTCACATTTCTGTGGCAAACAGATTCCTGATGAGATACCAGCACAATTTAGAATCCAAGCCACAGGCACGTAATTCGTAAGTTCAGCTTCAGGTCAGTAATAAGACTTACATCCATCTTATGCAGAGCACAGGACTTTCCTGGTGTGCAATTCACTCTTGATATAAGAGAGACAAAGGTCTAACCTGCAGAAAGAGCTTGTCTTTCATACAGTGTTGCTATCAGGGCATATTATAGCCAGATCCTTAAATAACTATTTACTACTTAATCCTCACAAAAAAGTTTCCTATTTCTTTCTAAACAATTTCCTAGCAAATATATACCTGTGCAATTATAAGGGATTCTATAATTATTCAGAAAAATACACAACAAAATAAAAAACAGAAACAAAAAAAGAAATGCAAGACAAAATCATGAGAAGTTCTTGCCACATAGCCCATAGCAAGGTTATTTTTGACAGACAATGAATTTTGTTCTTCTTGCAAACATCAGAGTAAGGACACAGCAAAACACACTTATATCATAAGCGCAAAATTATCCTGACAATCTTGGGTGTCTGCTTGAAGCCCATTTCAAAAGCTGCAATATTTTCTTGTAAACATGTAATTATTTTCCCATCTGGCCCCTGTAAAATCTTTGTTTAAAATAGACAATAGATGATGGAGGGGCATGCAAGGAGAGAGAAAGATTTTCCACTCATCATGGAATTATATCAAGACTAAGTGATAGTCAGTCTCTTACAAGGCTTTTACACTGACTAACACTGCTTCCCAATCACTGCCAGTAGCTTTAGCAAGGCTGTGGGTAGTCAGACACTATTTTGAGTATATTCTTGCTAAGCTCACATTAGCACAATCCACCCCTACTACTCCATATTTACACATCACAACATGTTGGGCCAAACTTTGAAGAGATTTCTAGCAATCTACAACCAAATGGCTCTTACAGTGTGGGGTACCTGCTTCCTTTGCTGATTCCTACCTTATGGAATGGTATTTTCTTAGATGTTTCCATTTTTGTATTTCTTTTCAACAGTGTCTTTGTCCCAGTTTCTATTATTAGCTTCTAGACTGATTACTGCAATAAAACATCATAATTATCATCTACTGCAACCACACATTCACTTCCAGCTTCACCACAGTTAGTGAGATGTGCTTTTGAGAAGCAAGGACGGCATTCCCATACTTATTTGGACTCTTGGTTACTTGCTGTACTCCCATCCATCTGAAATTTTATGGAGCACTGCTGCATAAAAATGGTTTTGCCCATTAGTTGGGTATCAGTCTTTAGCCCTAATTGGTGTTACAAGCATCCATGTTGTGCAAACCCATTCACATCCACATCCATGGGAGCCCATGCTGATTGTTCATGTGAAAAATGGAACTGCCAGGGAACAAGGAGAGGCTCAAAACAGGCCATGAGTGGTGACAGGTAGAACCAGGGTTCCATTATCCCCTTGCTGGCACCCAGGAAATAACAAAACATACCATGTCCCTCTTGACAGAGGAAAAGGCCAAACAGAAGTGTAGTGGAGCAATAGATTTACTGTCCTGTGCTGAACCACAGAAATCAAACCCAGGTCTGACTTACTGCCCCTCACATGATTTGCTTCCCTTCCATTCCCTTCTCCCACCCTCCCCACTGCACAGGATGGGGTGAGCCTGGCCACCAGCCTGACCATCTACCTGTCCCCACTGGCCCCTCTTTTGCTCCTTAATTTGGTATTTGTGGACCAGTTGCCCCTGTCTTGGCCAGAGCAGATGCAGGGAGCTGCTGCAGGCAGGAGTTGGGCAGTTCTGACTTCCTGCCTTGAGGGCATTGAGCTTCTGCTGGCTCAGGGAGCTGCACAAAGACCAGTCCTTGGAGACACACCAATGCAGGAAGCCAGGACAGAAAAAGGGAGCAGCAAGTACTCAGAAAGGCAAAGTAATTTGCCCAGGCGCTGGGCTGGTGCAGAATTTAGAGCAGAGTTCCTTTGCAATCCCCTAACCTTCAATAATAATATTGCTACACTTTTCCAACAGCCTCTTCTTATTTCCAGCATGACAAATGACTAAGTATGAAAGACTTTTTGCCTCGTAGAAGCAAATAAAGGCAAATAAAGACACAAAGTCTCCAGCAAAGATCAGAGTCTCCCTCTATGCAAGAAAAAAATAAAAATCTCCGTGTAAGAAACCAGAATTACTGTTTGTTATTTAATTTTTACCGATCTGCTGGGTGTTACTCCTCTTCCCAAAGAGAATGCCCTGGTATGCTATAGCTGCATTTGCTGTCAGCATCCCACAAGGGAAAAGAGATGGAGAAAGTGGTCCTGCTGACCTGAAAATGGTCTGCCAGCCCAGTGCCCCTTAGCTCAGGCCAAATCTGCCACAGCCAGGCCTGTGCAGTCAGCACATCAGGCTTACTAAGGGTGTTACAAACCTATGAAAACTGGCACTGCCTAATTTGTTGGGAGCTGCTACATCCTTGAAGTGAAATACTTCCTTCAGTGAAAACATGATGTGAAAACATGATATCAAACACTCTGCCTTCCTGCTGTATGAGCTGCTCAAATATCCAGGGATTTTGGGTTGTTTGAGGTCTGGAAACATCTCCCATCTGTCACTGTGTGGTTTTTTATTCTTGAAGTGTTATTGTTTCGAGCAAGAGTAGGTAGAACCATGTTGCTCCACATGTCAGAACACATCAGAAAGAGCATCATTCCAGTCTGAATTTCCCATATTTAAAGTGTTGCAGGCACTGACTATTGATCCCCAGTCACAGGATGACTCCTGTTCTGTATCACTCCCTACATTGCACCACTACACACATCCCACTGCTGAAGGGGGAGCAGCAGCCAAGGCAATACACACCCAGAGCTGCCCTGACTAAGCTCTTAAAGCCAAAATTCACAGGAGCTGGTCCAAATACCTCCAGATTTATTAAACATTCAGTATTTCCTCAACCTACAATTTCCAATGTAATTCGTAGTACCTAATCAGGCAAAATTTAGACCAGATACTGTCTTAAAATCTATCACTTTTACTGGTGGAAATGGTGCATCTTCACCACTGGGAGCTTGGGGGTTGGAGAGAGAAATAACAGTGTTTACAGTTCTTTTTATTAGCCTTAAAAAAATGACACATTTTTCAATTTCATGCTTCAGTATGAAGCCAAAAGGACCAGAAAAACAATTTCGATAAAACGATGCTGAAGAAAAAAAATAAAGCCACAAAGTTTCAAAAACATTAATAAAACCAACTGAATTTGGGCCACAGAAATACAGTGTGAAGGTCTCCTCCCTTGTACTCCCTCCTGGCACCTCCGGTGCTTCTGATTTTGGGGATATTTGAGTTTCTCTGAGACCTAAAAACACTGCCCAAAAGTGCCATGGCCAAGTTATTGTTCATGGGATGACATCATGGCATATCTGGGATCAGATTTGCTCTGTGTGACTGGGCAAGTCACTTTGCATGACATCCAGAGTGGGACATTGTCTTAAAGCTTAGAGACCCACCCAAGAGACAAGATCCACAGAGCTCTGTGCATCAGGCTCAGGGCTGGAAATACATTTTGACAAACAGAGAGCTAAATGGTCCACTTTTTTCGAGGCTGGGTATGTCACCTTCATGCAAGTCAGTCTTCCTTCACTGTCTATCCCTTTATTGCAATCCATTTTTTACCTGCACATCTCCCACAAAAGCCCAACACAGGCCTGCACTTCCCCAAGCCTGGTGGAGAGGAGGCAGCTATGGCAGATGCTCTGTTTCCCAGTTTACAAGCCTTTGGACTGACAATAGCAGCTGCCAACACTTCTAATTCCAAGTGATTCTAATTTTGGTGCTGCCTCTACATTTTAGCTTGTGGCTTATTTTAAATAGCCCTGTTTTCTGAATAAGAAAAGACCTTACATTTGTGATTCTTACATGCAGTTATCATATACTGCAAAACCAAATACAAAAAGGCTGCAGGCATATGCACGTGTTAATGCAGTTAAGACTCTTGGCAGGAAAAATGAGAAGAAACAAACCATTTGGAGGGGGTGCAGAAGAGAGAAGAAAAGTCCTGAATCTGAGGTTACCCTTTTCAGATATAGCTCCAAGCTAAAGCCACATTTTCTATCTGTTCTATTTTCTTTGATCCTCAGACTTCAATCCAAACCTTTAAGTTTAAATGGGATTTCATTCTGAACTAAAAGCAGTTTAAATGGAAACAAGAAATTCTCCCCCATCCCCTCCTGCCAAATCATGAATTTGAAGCTGCAATATTGAGGTGCCAGACAAATCTATAAAACTTTCTGGCTTGAAGTGATAAGGACAAACAATCAGGCAACTCCCTCTGAAGGTAGGAGATAAATAGAACAACTTACTTCCATTTCAGTTAAAAAAAAAAAAAGGAAATACAGTAATAATAAAAAGAATCCTCAAGATAAACTTGAGCATTTTGCAAATGAACAGTGCAGGAAAACCAGTCATTGCTGGTTTTCAGTGGTGGCTCAATTGCATTACAATACCAGCAGGGCAAGGTTTCACGCCTGTCCCAAATGATTTCCAGCCTTCATTGAATGCCTGTCTCAAGCACAGCAGCAGGGTCAGAGTCTCTTCTGAAATGCTGGCATCACTCTGAACAGAACACAAATGCACTTTGGGTATTTTGGAGCCAGGTATGCAGCCCCAGTTCCCATAACAACAACTCAGCAGCACCTCAGGTCAAACTTTCTATAGCTAATTACCCTTCAAGGGATGCAAAACTTCTATTCTCCAAACACTCATATTTGGACTTGACAAGGTACCAGATCTGAGGCTCTGGGTGCAGCCCCTATCACAGACATTCCCTGTGCATTTAGTGGTATGGCAGGCCCTGGGTGAGGGAATTTGGGATCTCTGGCTGGGATCCCTTGCCCTAGGGAAGTCATATCTGTGTGCTGTGGCATTTTATTTACAAGGCCAGAAGTGCACCTGGGTGTGTTTTACCTTCAGACTACAGTGACAATTTTAAGTAGCTTGTAGCACAGGTTTATTTTGAAGATATTGAAGTATTGTACAAAGTTTTTCAGTATGGAGGACATGCATTACAAACCAATCACCACAATTTTGATTTTACCTGTCTGTAGCCTTCTGGCTACTAAGAAGCTTTAAAGCTTCACTGCTTTGGTCAAAATAAACAGGTTGAACAACCTCTCTCAGCCCCTGAATACCCACTAAAATTCTCCTTATTTGAGACCACTACAAATGGTAGTTCTCACACAAAGTCAGTAATTTCAAATATAAGACAAAACATCCACTTTACCTCCTGCAGTATGAACATAAGCTAACAACTTTCTGCCTCATGAAGGAATTAATCTGTGGTGTGTTTTTTTGCTTTGGAGTTGTTGTTTTTTTTTATTTTCCTCAAACTTACCAGAAGACATCCATGTACCAACAGTGACATGTCCCATAACTGCAAGCCAGCTGAAAGGGTCATGAAGCCAGAGAACACCAAATGGTGGTTTCTGTCAGGAAACAAAGCCTGCTGCTTTTATCAAGCAAAGATAAGACACCATCTGGTGAACAGCAAGGTTTCCAGGAGAACTCAAGACAAGCTGGAACCAAAGGTTAATGCTGCAACCTGAAAACCACTGTCAATAGCTGGGACAGTTTTCCCCTCAAAGTCTGTGCTCCAGAAGTGGTTCTTGACAGTTCTCAGAGACTTGTCAGTGATTCCAATGTCACTCTGGCCCACTGCTTAAAGGGGATAATTAAGCTCATCAGGAGTCCACAACAACAAGCAGGAGAAGTAGGAAACCTGAAAGTCCCAGATAAAACACATAATTTAGGTAAGTTAAGTGCCAGGTGTCTTCTTAAGAAGGGCCAGACAAGTGTTTTGAGAGGTAGCAGAGGTGCTTGAGAATCCTTGTCAGTGATATGTCAGGTCTTGTCAAAAAGAAATTGTTAAATCTTCAGTTTTGACCCATTGACCATTTATTTCTGTTCTAAGGGGACAGCTGTTCATTCAAAGGCAGGAATTTAATTATTTACTATCAAGAACTACAAGACAATTTTCCTTGATCTCAAGGGGCACATTTTTCAGTATAAAGTCCAAGCTGAAATCTTAGAAGGTAAACGACTTCCTCAAGGAGGGGAGAGGGACCTTCTCCCAACACCATTTGTTCAAATAATAAATCACTTGAGCAAAACTATTGTACATGGGAAGTATGAGGTTTTTTTCCTCTGGAGAAGATTAGGTGAAGCTTGCTCTTTTCTAAAGGTACACAGCTCATCAGGGAGAAGTTTAAGAAGGAAAAATGTGTTTTCATGTTAGGTAATAGTGCACATTTCTCTTGCCTTGTTCACAAAATGGATGAGTTTGCCCGATTTGCAGGAGGGACAGCTTTATTTTCCTCTGCCTGACCTGATATAGCACATCAGCAAGCAGATCCACACTCAGGGATTTTAACATTCATACTGATACCACTTTAATCTCATTTGACTGTATAGAAAAGAAAAAAACCTAAACCAACCCAGTTATATAGTTATATCAGATAAAACCTTATTTGCTGCAGCAAATAATTTGGCACGGCTTTTTTTTTAACCCTCCCTTTTTGGAAACTGCTTTTTCTCCCCCTCAGACTTTTACAGCCTTCCAATTGCAAGGTTTGAGGCACTTGCCAAGGCTGAAGGAATCTAATTTGCTAATTCAATCATCATTTGCAATCTAATGACTGTAAGCATGTATAAAACTGACATTAAAATATCTGAAACACCAGCTATGTTGATAAATACATTCTTAGAGTAAATACAAGCACCTTTCAGCTGAGGCACTTAAAGCTTGTATGTGTTTCTGGTTCAAGAATTGGGTCTCTTTCTGGACAACTGCTTTTTTATTAATGAAATTAGTAGCAATAAAAACAAAGGTCAAACTTTCCCCCTGAGTTGGAAAGCTCCAAGAACTCCAGCTGGAGCTTTTGAGTTAAGGCAGCAATCACTAAAGCCCCCTCAAATAACAGGAAGAGTAACAAGCCTCTGTTTCTCAATCACTGAAGTCTGCTCCACATCCACCCAATCAACCACATTTTTTAGTGTTTCTCTTTGAAATTACTGAAGCCCCTTGAATTGCAACACAGATAAAAGGATGTATGTGGATGAAATGTGCTCGTATGGGAAACAAAT
>VYZS01069822.1:0-17638 GCA_013400695.1 Neodrepanis coruscans | reverse complement strand
GTTCCCAGGCACAGCACCCACAATGACATAGGTGGTTTTACAGCCCTTGCTCTTCTTGCTCATCGTTCCCACCTCGTAGCGACTCCAGGCGCCGTTGTTGAGATTCGCATCCTGGGGCACTACGTTGGTGAGGGTGAAGGTAGTCAGCCTGCTTCTGTAGGTTGAGTGGTGGCCACTGGGGTTCAAATGGCCATGGGTCAAGCCAATCAATTTGTTGTAGTCTTCACGGACAGCTTGGCTCTTTTTGAGGTCCTCTAAGCTGACATGGTACTGATTTAAGAAGTTCGCCTGTTCTTCCATGTCTGGAGGATAACTTTTGCCCAGCAGCTTGACAGGTAAAGAAGAGGAAAAGTATTAGGATTGTGGATGGGAGTAATGGAATAATAGGCTTTCCTAGAACAGGAGTCTTTGAGGGTCAAACATTCATTTTTTGTCATCATGGAGTGTTAAAATATATGAATTAAAGATAAATGTACCTACTCCTCCAGGACAAAACACTAGAGGTTTAAAGGTAAAAACTCTCAGAACATGTCTGCTCTTACTTTGACTTGGGTCTTTAGTGATCCAGGGAGAAGCTTGTGCTGGGAGTAGGAGTGGATTCATGAGAAAATGAACATTTACCATTCTTAGATTTGAAAATTGACTGGTGAGACACCTCCACTGCTACATCTAGTTCCCTTTACTCATGACTTTTCCACGTCCCCCATCTTCCCAGGCTTGCCCTGAATCTTCCCATCCACATTTTGTGATTCTATGATTCTACAGTTCCATTTGTGGTTTTTGTAGGTGTACCACAATCCTGGATAACCCCATACACAGGGAAACATGTTGGGAAAGCAGTCCAAACTTGAGATTTCCCTGACATTGCAAGGATGGAGCTTTTGTGCTCTCTAGTTTCTGGCATTCTGTGAGTGGTGGATGGAGCCTTCTGAACCAAGCCTGAGGCAATATTGCAGGGGTAACTGTTGTGGAAGCAAATCACACCTTTCAGACTGGACTGACACTGATGCTCCTCAGTTTTCACTGCCTGAAATATCACTCAAAAAATTCCTCCAGTGTTAAGCAAACTCTCTCATCAATGAGTGCCTATTTTGGGGCTTTTTCGTCGGGCCATCCCACCCAATTCTGAGTTTTCCGTCACTTCTCTCATGCCACTTAGAAAGCCAAATGGACTCTTAACTGGGAGCGAATAGGCTCTGTCAGGAATGTGAGACAGCTCAGGACAAAGTGGAAATCAGAACCCTCAAATTTAGCAGCTGTTGGATGCCTTTACCCCATCTCTTGGTCTCCCAGTGCAGCAGGGCACAGACAGGGGGGTCATTTGACTTTGTACAATAGTGCCCTGTAATTCTACTTGGTCTTGCTCTGAGGTTAATGCAGAAAACTGGGCAACTTTGCGATGTGAGTCATCTCATCCCCCTGCTGATGTAACATGGGCATTACAAGAATGATGTGGTGCAGGTGTTGGAAGTAAGATGAGAAGAACCCCACCCAGTAGGTCCCTTTGCTTGTGTGTGCAATGGGGTGGGAGGAAAGAGAAGTGTTGATTTAAATGCAGCCATTCATTTTTTAATGACTGGAAGGTGAAATGCTGTAAGAGAGGACACTCACCTGGGGCTCAATCAGCCACTTTTGAGGTCTTGGGGCATTTCCAGGATCGTAGATGTAAGCAGAGTAGATGGGAATAAGCCTGTTTTTGTCATACAGGGTGGCAAAGTAATACTGGTTTTTGTAACGCTGGCAGATCCAGGCTGGGTTTGCTGGCTGCAGGGCATTATTTGGAAGGGTGTTCTTGTAGAAGAACTGAAGACAGCTTGCAAAGGATGGCACCACCTCGCTGTGTCCCAGCCAGAGGCAGTTCGCCCAGACCTGCAGCAGCAGCAGCCACAACATCATGGGAGTATTTCAGGTGAAGGGCTCTTGCTCCTCTGGAAGGCAAAAACAGAGAGGACACTGAAATTGGAGAGAGCTGGTCATGGTCTGGAGTCATTTTGATATCTGTAAGACACAGATGGCAGAAGAGGTTTCTATGAGAAACCAAGGAGGGGGTAACATCTGTCCTCCTTGCTGTGGATAAATCCTCAAGGCAATAAGGGTGATTTCTGAAATAGGTTTAGGGTGCCTACAGGGGGCAGCAGTGACACAATTCCTCCCAGATGAGGAGGAATCCAAACACAATCCATGTCTAATCAGCTTTCACAGCACAGTTACCTTGGAGCAGATGATTGGCTTTAGGACAAGGTCACCTATTCCAACCTACCTGAGTTGAGGAAGAGCTCAGCTTTTGCACTGACACTGGACAAAAAAGCCTGAAGCAGCCGAGGCCCTGGTAGCTCCAATTTCTGAATATCTTCTTGGTCCCTTCTGCTGTGGGCATTTTCTCACAGCAGAGACCTTGAGCTGGGCACAGACTCTGCTGAAAACCCTATCATGCTGGGCTGGCTTTAGTCTCATGGGGCATTTGAAATGGAAATAACAGTGATGCTGCACCTCCTACACATCTCTGCCCCCAATCCTGGTTCATACAGATATGCAGCTCTTCTAGTCAGGCCCGAAATTGAACTCAAAGAGATCCAGTTTGGGGTCCTGGCTCTCAGCTGACCCTGGGAAAGGTGTCCCGCTGCTCAGCTAACATTATTAGGGTATCCAGCCCAGGACTACGAACGTGCAGGCTCATGGATACAGAAAATGAAGAGGTCAAGCACACAGTAGGGGCAAGCAAAAGGGAAAACACTTCTCTCTTATCAGCACCATGGCTACTGCAATGCAAATACTCGGGGGCAGCTCTTCCCAGGGTTGGATGGGATTTCTGACAATTCCCATCTTTGACTTTGCTGATCCTTTATCCTGTGCAGCAAAAAGCACTGTTGCAGGAATTTCCAATTCTTCCACAGCAACCTGTCCTATTTTGTCTGTCTTAGCATTGACACGATTTTCAGCACTCAGCAAGCTCCTTCCATTTGGGGAAGACTACTGAAAACTCCCTGTGATGGTGTCAGCCAAGCAGGGTGCTCTGCTTTCTTTCAGAGGCACCCCAGCCTTTGGGATAGCAAGGATGGTTCTATTTTCATTGCTAGGCTCGTGATGGACTGGTTGAAAATAATTAACATTTTGAATAAGGCAGGCAGGACAAGGGAGTTGGAAGGATCATAGGTTAGAAAGCTGCCACAGCCTCTAAAATACAAACACCTTACACTGCCCCAGGGTCTGAGTGAGGACTGCTGAAGAGTTGACAAGCCACCTTGCAAATTTGCTCTTTTCTTACTCTTTTCCTTGACCCTCATGTCTCCATTTTCCTTGAACTGAGGATGTACAGCTACACACTCCCTTGCTCTGATCCAAGACATCTGGACGTTTTTCTCTTTACCAGCCCTGGATCAGGGATATGGTGACCATTGAGCTGGAAACTGAGAACATGAACCACAAGCAGTGGCTTTTTTACAGTGTTCTGCAGAGCATGAGTATGTCTGCTCCAAATCAAGCAGAAAAGGTCCTGTAGAGTCCTTTTGCACCCCATATATCCAACTAACTTAATACCAGACAGATAGAAACCAACCTGCAATGAGAAAGAGCAGCTGAGGATTCTGCTCACAGCCCCAGGCTGTCAGTTGTTGGGGCTCAGTAATTTCAGCCTCTGTTTTGTCTGATATATTTATTCCGAAGCTAAGGAAACACTTGAAATACTGGCTCAAGAAAGGAGCAAGAGCTTACCTTGAAGCAGAGTCCTAGAACAGGCAGCTGAGCCACTCCTTCCCTCCTCTCCCTGGAGAAACAATTGGCTGATCCCACAGGAGTCCCACTGCAATATATACCCAGTCAAAAAACTGCCCCTTCTGATAAGCACAGAATTTCACAGAAAAGAGAAATATTCTTTTGTTATTCAGGGGAGATTTGTTCATCCTTGCCCAGAAATGGGATGACAGTTGCTACTTGCAATTTCTTCTGGTTTTCAGCTGAATTGCAGCAGTGGGGAGCAGATAATTGGGTCTAGTGACATCCCTATCTCTTGCTTCATTGTCTATGGGCCATGGAAGTTCCTGAAAAGTACTTTTGCATCAACTCCTCCACTAGTTTAAAATATATCTAACTAACTTAATACCAGATATATAGAAACTAACCCACTGTAAGTTAAAAAGACTCAGGACTCTGCTGTCAACCCCAGAGTGCCAGAGGGCTTTCAACAACCTCTGCTGCAAACTGACACTGGCTGTTTATATATCAATTCCAAGAAAGAAGACTTGGAAGATTTTCCAAAACACAGGTTTAAAGTAAGTTTTATCCAAGAGTGCAGCCACCACCTGCATTTATCCACAGGTCTTTTGCAAGGTCATGGATAGAGTTCTGGTACTTAAAAATATCTCCCTTGCCTTCTGATTCAACACTTGGGTGTGAATTTTCCGAGTGAAATGGCTTGAATTTCTTTCCCAAATCATTCTTTCTGTCCTTGCTATCCTTTAGAGAAAATGTTAAAAAGATGGAAAACCCAGAGCATGCCTGAAGTCTCATTTTTCCTTGGAGGGCAGATGTTGGAGCTCAGCAACTCCTGTCTACACTTTGTCTGATGTATTTCTTCCAAAACCAAGGAAACACTTGAAATATTGGAGTCAATGGTGAGCAAGGAGCAAGGGCTTACCTTGAAGCAGAGTCTCAGAAGAGGCAGTTGAACCACTCCTTCCCTCTTCTCCCTGGAGAAACAGTTGGCTGATTCCCTCAGGAGTCCCACTTCAATATATACCCAGAAAAAATCTGCCCCTTCTGATAAACAGAGAATTTCAAAGAAAAGAGAAGTATTCTAATTGAATCATGGGAGATGTTTCTGCTTTTCCCTAAGTGAGTGACAGTTGCTATGTTTAGTTTCCTCAGAATGGCTTCCAAATTTGTTGACTCATGGCATCAAGTGCCTGGAGGAATTAACTGGCTCTGGTGACTGCCTTGTCCATTTCTGAAAAACAAAAACAACAAAGTGCTGAGCTTTGACACTCCATGTAGTCTCTTCCAGCCCTGAGGATTCCTTGATGCTGGGGCTATCCCAACACAGGTGCAGCACCTGACACCAGGCTTTTTTGAATCCCATGATGTTCTCATGGTCCCATTTCTCAAGTTTGTCCAGGTCCCTTTGGATGGCCAACCCTTCTGTGGTATCACCTGCCCTACTCATCTTCCTGGCACCTGCCAGTGTGCTGGGGGTGTGCTCCAACCCTCTCTGTGTCACTGAGAAAGACATGAAAGAGCCTTGATCCCAAGGCAGAGCTCTGAGGGAAACACCTCATTCCCAGCTACGAAGAAGGATTACGTGCAAGTACCCCAGTGGATGGATTTAGGAGAATTTATTTCCAAAAGCTGAGAACACTGACATGATGGAACAAGTACCAGGCATGGAAAAATGAGCCCACTGTTCTCCTCAGGACTTCTATCATCCACTTGCATTCCTACTGTGGGTCTTTCAGGCATGTCTGCAAGAACCTTGTCTTCTCTTGTACCAATGGCTGGGTCTGCAGAGGAGGCCAAGTGGACCTTCCATCACCCATAGCAACGCAGCTGGATCAACACAGAAACCAGGATTAACATCCCATCAGCTGGATCAACACTGAAACAAGGACTACTGGATTGACATTGGATTCTGGAATGACATCCCATCAGTTGGATCCACACTTCAAAGACATCTGATGATTTTTTCTCTCTTTCTCTCTTTGCCCTGTGCTTTTAGAGTAGCTCAGGGACTCATAATAAATAAAACGAATTTGTTATCTGTATGACAAATAATTAAATATGTAATAAAACTCTGGTTGTTTATGGACCATCTGACTTTCATCATTCCTTCTGGCCACATGAATTTATGAATCCTGGGTACTGCCTTTCCCTTATAGTGAGTCCATCTCACTGTGTCCCAGCCAGAGGCAGCTCACCCAGACCTGCAGCAGCAGCAGCAGCAGCAGCCACAGCATTGCAGGAGGATTTCAGGTGAAGGGCTCTTGCTTCCCTGGAAGGCAAATACAGAGCGACACTGAAATTGGAGAGAGCAGGCATAGCCTGGAGTAATTTTGTCCAGCGTGTGGCCAGCACCTGTGTTTGTCCAGAGTTCTCTTGCATTGTAATTGATGGAGTCTGGCACTCAATAAGCTTCCTGCTCTCTTCTTATTCAAGAGTTAAGGTGAGTTTTCCATGTACTTGACTTGAGTTTCTTTCCCAAGAAAGAAAGCGAGCAACTGCAGAGAAATGTAAAAACCCAGATAAGGGGGATTTTGAACAATCAGCACCTCCAAGCTGATTCCTTTCTCCTTTGCGTTTCCCATGTATTTCACATGCTTGCTGTGGAGGGAAGGGCATATCTGGGCACTGCCAGGGGTCAAGGTCCTGGGGACAGCCAGCGGCATTGATACATGAACACCAGCCCTTGTGCTTAAGGGAGACTTCAGTCTCCCAGATATTTGCTCAGAACTCAACACAGCAGAGAGGAGGCAGTCCAGAAGGTTCTGAGAATGTATTGAAGACTGCTTCTTGTCACAGCTAGTTAGTGAGCCTACAAGGGGAGAGGCTATTCTTGACCTGCTGTTCGCTAATAGGGAATAGCTGGTGGGGAATGTGGTGGTCGGAGGCTGCCTGGGGTGCAGTGATCATGAAATAATAGAGTTTTCAATAAATAGTGAAGCAAGGAGTGGCTTCAACAAAACCTTCACACTGGATTTCTGGAGGGTGGACTTTAGCTTATTTAAGGAATTAAATAGTAGAGTCCCCAGGGAGACTGTCCTTAATAACAAAGAGGTCCAAGAAGGCTGGGTATACTTTAAGAACATAATCTTGAATGTGAAGGTACAGGAAAAGGCTGTTCCAATGTGCTGTAAGATGAGCCGTAGGGGTAGGCATCCAGACTGGATGGACAGGAAGATTTTGAATGAACTAAGGAAAAGAGGGGGAGGTAACCCAGTCAAGGTTTAAAGATGTTGTTAGGTCATGTAGGAAAAGAATTAGGAAAGCAAAACCTCAGTTTGAGCTAAAATTGGCAACCTCTGTTAAGGACAATAAAAAGTGTTTCTATAAATAAATGGATGGCTAAAAAAGGGATGAGGAAAATCTCCATTCTTTATTAGATGATGAGGGAAATATACTTACTGAAGATGAGGAAAAGGCAGAGGCACTCAATACCTTCTTTGCCACAGTTTTTAATAGCAAAACTGATTGCCTACAGGAAAAGTGGTCTCTTAAACTGGTAGATATGGACAGGGGACAGTATAGGCACCCTGTGATTCAGAAGGAAGATGTTAGGGATCTACTGGCCCACCTAGATCCTCATAAGGCTATGGGACCTGATGGGATCCATCCAAGAGTGCCGAGAGAGCTGGCAGATGTCCTTGCTGAGACCCTTTCAATCATTTTTCAACAGTCTTGGCTTACTGGAAAGGTCCCAAATGAGTGGAAGTTGGCTAATGTGGCACCCATCTATAAGAGGGGTTAGAAGGAGTATCCAGGGAATTATAGACCTGTCAGCCTGACCTTGGTACAAGGAAAAATTATGGAACAAATCATCTTAAGGGCAATGACGCTGCACCTACAGGATAATAAGGAGATAAGATCTAGTTAACATGGATTCAGGAGGGGAAGGTCCTGCCTAACCAATTTGATTTCCTTTTATGATCAAGTAACCAGTCTGATCTACGAGGGAAACCCTGTAGATGTAGCATACCTAGATTTTAGCAAAGCCTTTGATAATGTCTCGCATAGTAAACTCCTGGTGAAACTGGTGGTTTGTGGTTTAGACAGGTTTACTCTGTCCTGGTTTAAAAACTGGCTGGACAGTCAAGCTCAGAGAGTAGTGGTGAACAGTGTCACATCCAGTTGGAGGCCAGTCACTAGTGGAGTTCCCCAGAGTTCATTGTTGGGGCCAGTTTTGTTCAACATCTTTATGGATGATCTGGATGAGGGGATAGAGTCCATCATTAGTAAGTTTGCTGATGACACCAAGCTTGGAATAAGTGTTGATCTGTTAGAGGGTAGGAGGCCTCTGCAGAGAGACCTTGACAGGCTGGAGAGATGGGCTGAATCCAACAGTGTGAAGTTTAATAAATCTAAGTGCCAGGTTTTACACTTTGGCCACAATAATCCCATGCAGAGCTATAGGCTGGGGATGGACTGGCTGGAGAAAGGCCAAGGGGAGAGGGACTTGGGAGTGCTGGTTGATAGGAGACTGAACATGAGCCAGAGTGTGCTCAGGCGGCCAAGAAGGCCAATGGCATCCTGGTGGAGTCACCGTCCTTGGGTATGTTTAAGGAAAGGTTAGATGGTGTACTCAGTGACATGGTTTAGGTGATGGGGTGGTGTTGGGTAGGTTGATAAGTTAGGTAATAGGTTGGACTTGATGATCTCTAGGGTCTTTTCCAACCTTGTTAATTCTGTGTGTGTATTCCGTGTGTGTATGTAGGACTCATGGGGGTGGTCAAGCAGCCCGTGGTTCCAAAGCCTGGAAAGCAGTGACAGTGGGGCATGGGATGAGCAACGGTGAACATGAGTGTGGTTTCAAGAGTCAGCCAGAGTGAGGATGTTGGGGAGCAAGTCAGAGGAAGCCCCATGAGGTACAGCAGAGGTCCCTCAGCCTGGACTAGCACTGATGTTTTCAGCCCAACAGGACCATTGTCAGCACTAAGTCCCAGGAGAAAAAATCAATGGGGGCAGAGGCCTGGGACTGCAGGCACTGTCCAGCAATGGGGATGAAATTGATGTTCCTACCTTGTCCTCCTAAATAGCAGAATATTCTCCTACCTCTCTAAGCAACCCAGATGTCACAAGTGAGTGCAATTGCTGCTCTCCCCATGACAATGGAGACAACAGGAGTACAAGTCCATGGTGCTACCAGGCATTGACCAGGGCCTGGGAGCGGGGGATCTGGTTCCCTGTGCTCATGTGTCCAGAGCCACTGGAGATGTCTCTGGTGAACCTGCCTGTCCTCTGGTTTCTGGCCCAGATGGGAGTGGGTGTTCCCCAGAATCCTGCAGCAGATCAGCCTCGCTAGGGATCTCACACACCTCAGGACACCTCAAGTGGCCCAGGGTGCTGCATCTCTTTCTGCAGCTGAGCCAGGCCTGGGTCTCTGCTGGCTGTGGCCAGAGCTGGGACACCCACCACACCTGGACACAGCTGCATGTTGCTGCCTGACTTTGCACCTCAACCCCACCCAAGGGTTCTGCACAGTCCCCAAAGAGGGTGGTGCTGAGTGAGTGGTGGGACACTGTAGGAGGATGACCAAGAAGTTGAGTCTCATTCTGGTCCCTCTGGAAATGACACACCCTGTATGAGCCACTTGCATCNCTGATTCCCTTGTCCATGGGCTTTTATCCAGCTGGACCCTCCATAGTGTCAGTGAAATGACTGATCTCTAAGAGCTCTCTACCAGAATGGGCAGCAAAGCAAGCCAGCCCACAAGAAGAGAATGTTACAAATCTGTCAGAGTGGAGCCCAGAGGGGGCTGAAAAGATACTCTGAGAGCTGGATCACCTCTGCTGTGGAGAGAGGATGAGAGAGCTGGAGTTTTTCAGGGTGACAGCAAAGCAAAGTAGCTGGAGGCTCTGCCAACTTCTTTCTCCCTTTTAGCAGAGGAGGAGGAGTTTCTCTGAGGCAGAGAAACTGTTAGAAACACTGTGTGGAAGCACAGCAGAGAAGGAAGCAGGATGGACACTGCACAAGATATTTGTCCCCCTCTACTCTTCTCTTATGAGACCTCACCTGCAGTGCTGCATCCAGCTCTGGGCCCACAACATGAGAAGGATGGAAACACATTGGAGTGGAGCTCAGAGAAGACCACAAAGATGTTCTGAGGGCTGGAGCACCCCTGCTGTGGAGACAGGCTGAGAGAGCTGGGGCTGTTCAGCTTGAGACGGCTATTAAAAGAACTTAAATCCCCTTCCAGTACTGGAAGGATCTCCAAAAGTGTTGGAGGGTGACTTTGGACAAGCCTGTGGAGTGACAGGAGAAAGGGAATGGCTTTGAACTGACAGAGCACAGGGTCAAAACATGTACCAGGAAGAAATTCTTCCCTGTGAAGGTGGTGAAAAACTGGTACAGGTTGCTCACAGAAGCTACATCCGCCCCTTTCCTGGAAGTTTTTAAGGCCAGGTTGGTTGGGGCTCTGAGCAACCTGGTCCAGTGGAAGGTGTCCCTGCCCATGCAGGGGTTTTGGAACTGGAAGATCTTTCAGATCCCTTCCAACCCAAACCATGATGTGATTCTGTGATTCTGTGACTGGTAGGAAAAGCCCCCAAGCCTTTTACACCCAGGCTATTAGGGTTTGTACCGGGGACAGTCCTTGTGGAACAGAGAAACCTGTCCCTTCCCATGCAGCTTAGCCAATGTCTCCTCCAGCTTCCCCAGCTCAAGGATCTCGACCTCATTCTTGTCGTTCTCAGCAATGACTGCCCAAGCCTTCATCTGGTTGCTGGTTGTCTTGCAGCAGGCACTCGACCAGATGTGGCTGGGTACAGTAACCCTCCCACCAGAGATATGCATGTTCCCAGGCACAGCACCCGTGATGACATAGGTGGTTTTACAGTCCCTGGATTCCTGCATCATGGTTTGCTGCTCGTAGTTTAGCCAGGCACCGTGGTTGAGTGTGGTGTTCTGGGGCACTACGTTAGTGAGGGTGAAGGTAGCCAGCCTGCCGTCTTTGCTGCTCTGATGGCCTTTGGGGTTCAAATGGCCACGATCCCAGTCCTTCAGGTTGTTGTAGTCCTGAGAGATAGCCTGGCTGTCACTGATTAGCTGTGGGCTTACCAAGTACTGTTTTATGAGGGTCTTCTCTGTTTTCATATCGTTGGGAAGATTTTCGCTTATCAGCTTGACAGATAAACAAGAAGAAAAGATATTAGTATTGGGGATGGGAGTAATAGAACAGGTTTCCCTGGAGCAGAAGTCTCTGACTGTCAAGATATAGTTTTTTGTCATCTCAGTGTATGAAAATGTATAAATCTGAGATAAATCATATAGCTGCCCCTCCTGGATGAACACAACAACTTTGGAAACAAAAGAAGCTTGGAATCTGTCTGCTCTGATTTTGGCTTGTGACCTTTGTTATCCAGCCTGCAGCCTTTGCTCAGAGTGTGGGTGCATGCATGAGAGGGTGAGCATTTTCAACTCCTAGCATTGAAGGGAGAAAGGTCTTTGGTGACAAAATATCCCTGACACACCTGGTTACTTTTCCTACTGTCTCCACACCCTCATCTGCCCAGGCTCTGCCTGGATCCTCCCACCTCTATCCTGTCATTCTATGGTTCAATGTGTGGCTGCTGCAGGTGTACCACACTCCTGGAACATCAGTGTTTACCTCCTCTAACTCCATACACAAGGGGATGTGTTGAGGTATCAGCCCTAGAAGTGAGGTTCCCCAGGGAGAGCTACAGTTCATTGCCAGAATGAAGCTTTTTCTGCTTATTAATCAAAAAGACCTCAGTGCAAATGGGATCTGCTACTGCAGTTCTAATAACACATCTCAGAGCTGATCTGTGTCAGGAAGCATATTCTGCAGCCTGACTGAAAAGAAGTTAGAATTGATCAGCCTTTTCAAGGAGCTCATAATCCCCCAAGAGTCCCGGGGAATATAATTTCTGCAAAAAGACCTCTGAAGAAAGTTACCAAACTCATAGATCTTTCAGGGGACTTGTCTTCATTGTCCACGAGGAAAAGGCCAGGATAGATGTGGCTCTGAGCAACTAGGTCTAGTTGAATGTGGTCCTGCCCATGGCAGGGGAGTTGGAATGAGATGATTTTTAAGGTTCTTCCAACACAAACTACTCTATGGTTCTAGGAAAAGAGAGGAGCTTTATTCCCCCTAACTGTGGAGGCTGCAGTGATGCAATCCCATATTAGCTGTTTGAGTTCCAATGAGTGCAACAAGTGCAAATGGTGGGGGGATGTTATATCTCCAACACCTTTCTATTCATCTTTAGGGAAATACATTTATTCTTCCTCTGCAATGCGACCTATGAGTTTCTTTTGTGGTTCATTAACACCTAAATTCCATCCTGCTACTGTGTCCTTAACAATGACCTTAGTTTTCTCTCTTTCTCTTCCCTAATTTCTTTGGCCTTTTTTACTGAAAAGTCTAAAGGACTTTTGGGAGGTCTTTGTAGTTTGATGGGATTGGTGTGGCTGGTGGATCCTTTTGTACCAAGTCTGAGGCAACAGTGCTCAGGGGCAACTGCCAGTGCATGGACATCACATCCTTCTGACTGGACTGACACTGATGCTCCTCACTTTTTACTCAATAAATTCCCCAATGCTAACTAAATCCTCTCATCACTGAATGTCTGCACTGAGGCTTTTTTACTGCATCATCTCACCCAATTCTGAGTTTCTCTTCACTTCTCTTTTACAAAGCCAAACGGACTCTTAACTAGGGGCAAATAGGCTCTGTCGGGGAGGTAAAACAGCTCAGGCCAAAGCAGAGATCAGAGCCCATCAAGACTGTTGGTCCCTGAAATTTAGCAGCTCTTGGATGCCTTTACCCCATGTCTTGGTCTCCCAGTGCAGCATGGCACAGAGTGGGAGTTGTTTGACTCTGTACCATAACGCCATGTAATTTGCCTTGATGTTGCTCTCAGGTCAATGCAGAAAACTGGGCAACTTTGGAAATGTGACTCACCTCATCCTTCTGCTGATCTTTGAAATGAAGTTGGAAAAGGAATGATGTGGTGCAGGTGTTTGAATTAAGATGAGATAAATCCCACCCAATCGATCCAAGATTAAATAAATCCAGGTCCTCTTTTAGTGACTAAAGAGTGACGTGCTGTAAGAGAGAACACTCACCTGGGGCTCAACCAGCCATCTTCGCTGTATGGGGGTGTTTCCAGGCTGGTAGATGTAAGCAGAGTACACAGGAATGCGCTTGCTTTTGTCGTACAAGGTGGCAAAGAAAGGCTGGCCGTTGTAGTGCTGGCAGATCAAGGCTGAGTCCTGTGGCTTCAGGGCATTATTTGGAGGGGTTTCCTGGTAGAAAAACTTAGGACATGATTCTTCAAAGGATTGCACCACCTCACTGTGCCCCAGCCAGAGGCAGCCTGCCCAGACCTGCAGCATCAGCAACAGCCAGAACATCATAGGAAGATTTCAGGTGACGGGCTCTTGCTCCCCTGGAAGGCAAATGCAGAGGGATACTGAAATTGAACAGAGCTGGTCGTGGCCTGGAGTCATTTGGTGTCTGTGGAACACAGCCAGCAGAGGAGAGCAATAAGAGAGACCAAGGAGAGGGTAACTTCTTTTCTTCCTGATACGGAAATAGTTTAAAGGGGCCTAGAGGAAGCAGCAATCAGAATACTCATCTTATCTGAGGAGGGATCCAAACATACACCATATCCAATCAGCTCTCACAGCAAAGTTCTCTAGAAATGAGGTACAACAGTGGGACAAAGTCACCTTTTCCAACCTACCCGAGTTGAGGAAGAGCTCAGCTTTTGCATTGGCATTGGAAACAAAAGCCTGAAGCAAACCAGCACCTGGAAAACACTGTTTCTGAATATCATCTCACTTCCTTCTGCTCCGAGGACCTTCCCACAGCAGAGACTCCGATGACACTCAGAAACATGTGTCCCACTGCTCAGCTAACATTATTAGGGTATCCAGCCATAGACTAAGAACATGCAGACACATGGATACAGAAAATGAAGGTGCCAAGCAGATGGTAGCAGCAAGCATGAGGGACAACACCTCTGTCTTATCAGCACTGTGGCTGCTGCAATGCAAATACTCAGGGGAAGCTCTTCACAGGGATTCCTGCCAACCCACATCTTCTGTCTTTCTGATAGATTTTCCCGTACAGAAAAAGGCACTGTTGAAGGAATATCTATTTCTTCAACAGAAATCTGTCCTCTTTTTTCTGTCACAGCATTGACATGATTTTCAGCACTCAGTAAGAGCATTTTCTTAGAAGAAAACTGCTGAAAACATCCCTTTGATGATAGCAGCCAAGCAGGGTGCCTTGCCTTCTTTCACATGCACCACAGGCTTTGGAACAGAAGGGATGCTTCTGTTTTCAATGCTAGACAGCCAATGGAGTGATTTTAAAATAATTAGGATTTTGCATGAGGCAGGCAGGACAGGCAGCTGGAAGGATTCATGGCATAGAAAGATGCCACAGACTGAAAGACACAATGCACCTTACTCTGCAGAAGGGTCTGATCTGAGGACAGCTGAAGGCTTGAGAATTCACCTAGCATTGTTTTGTTCCTTGTTTTGTTCCCTGGCCCACACATCTCCATTTTCATGGGATTCAGGATGTAGAGCTACACACCCCCTTGCTCTGATCCAAGACATCTGGTCCTTTAGCTCTCTACCAGCCCTGGATCAGGAATGTGATGATCATTGAGCTGGAAACTGAGAACGTGAACCACAAGCAGTGGCTTTTTTACAGTGTCTTGTAGATCATAACCATCTCTGCCCCAAATCAAGCAGAGAAGTTCAAGAAAAGTATTTTTGCATCAACTCCTCCACTAGTTTAAAATATATCTAATTAACTTAATATCAGAAATCTTAGAAATCAAACACAGAAATCAACTTAGCCTGGGAAAGAGCAACTCAGGACTCTGCTCTCAACCCGAGTGCCAGAGGGCTTTCAACAGCCTCTGCTGCAAACACTTGAACTATTAGAGTCAATGGTGGAAAAGGAGCAAGGGCTTACCTTGAAGCAGAGTCTCAGAAGAGGCAGTTGAACCACTCCTTCCCTCTTCTCCCTGGAGAAACAGTTGGCTGATTCCCTCAGGCGTCCCACTGCAATATATACCTGGTGATAAACCCACCCCTTTCAATAAACAAACAATTCCACAGAAAAGGGAAGTTTGCTGTTGTTATTCCTCGGAAATGTATTCATACCCTCTCCTAAGTGGGGTGACAGATGCTATTTGTAGTTTCCTCAGAATTTCTTCCAAATTTGCTGACTTGAAACTTCAAGTAGCAGGAGCAATTAACTTCCAATGACTTCCTTGTCCATTTCTTCATTCCCCATGGGTGGTGGTCACTGCAGCACCTACACACTTTACTGTTCCCAGTAGAACTTCTCTGGTGGCATTAGACCAAGTGGTCTTTCTCTGAGTACACTCAGATGTTCACAATCTGCTCTTCTGCAGCCTCACAGAATATAGTTAACATGGTCAGACTACATATTTTTCTTTGTCCCCAGGCCACATGCTCTGTGCTAACCCCATATATCCTTGAATCCCAGCCTATTCCCAGAAAGATGTCTTTTCCCCAGGCAGCAAAGCTTGCTTGAGCAACATAAACCCTTGCCTCCTTGAGTAAATCTTCCAGAAAGATTCTCCTATTCTTACAGTGGCCTCCCCCTGGACATGGAGCCACTGCCCACAGCACCCTGACCCTTCCATCAGGCCAATTCCTCCAGCCCTGACCAGCCCAGGCTGCAAACCTCGGTCTCTGCAGTGTGGAGATGGGGGTGTTGTGTGGGACTGCAGCCAAAGCCTCCCACAGCTCTGAGCACAGCAGGGGCTACAAATCCATATGACTCATAGTCCACAAAGCTCATCCCACTCCCAGAGACCCACTCTCCCAGGATGAAGCAGCTCCCTGGATCTTTCTCTGTATCTACAGAAGATGACAGAGATGGATGAGAAGGGCAACCCCAGCTCCCAGCCTGTCCAGAGACAACGGCTGGGCCCACAGAGGCCATGTGGGCATTCCATCAGCCCCAGCAACCCAGCTGGATCAATACAGAAACCAGGATTATCATCCCATCAGTTGGATTGACACTGGAACAAGGACTGCTGGGTCAACATTGGTTATTTGGTCACAGGTTGGACTTGGTGACCTCAGAGGTCCTTTCTAACCCAGTCCATTCTGTGATTCTGTGATTATATTATATCGTATGATATGATGATATGATATGATGATTGATATATGATATGATTGATGATAATATATGATATGATATATGATATGATGATGTGATATATGATATGATATCACATCACATCACATCATATATCATGTTATATTATATTCCTAATTTTTCCAAAATCAGGGAGCAGCCAAGCTGTCCTGGTTTAGGACAATGTTAGGTGTTATCAACAGACAAGAGACGTATAGGAAAAGGCAGCAATTTATTGAATATATGGGGTGGGTGTGAATATGGATGGGTGTATGGATGTGGATACGAATGAACTCATATGAATTTGTTATTGAAGTGGTGAACCAAAGGAAAAAACCCACAGAACAATAATCAATGTCCTTGGAAACACAGTTGTCCCTTATGCCCCCGGCAGCTGCAATGTGCTGTGGTGCAGGATCTGCAGTGACTCCTCCGGGCAGTGGGGGGACACTTGGGAGCACAGGGGTGCAGTTACTCCCTCCCAGCTGGCAGGGGTGCTGTGTCAGTGGGAATGGAGTCCGTAGAGTGAAGGACCATGTATGAGGCAAATGGCAGGTTCTGAAGCCAGGGAGAATCCCCCGTGGTGGGGGACTGAGAGGGACCCCTGGCATCATGGGGGGAGGCTTAGAGATAGGAGCACATGAACCCAGATCTTCAGTGGAGAAAACTGCAGCGAGCCCGGCCAGCTGTCTGGGAGGCATCTGGGAGGCCTCAGCAGCTGGAAAGAGTGAGTGGTGATGCCAAGTGTTGGCAGGAGAAAAGCCAGGGCAGCGTGGGTCGTGCCGGAGTTCCCCTGCAACCAGTGTNGGATGAGAAATCGAGGGAGAAAGGTATTCCCTCCCCAGCCCAGCCCAGCCCGGCAGGCTGGCCACAGGGAGGGGACATGGCTCTCTGCAGTTTCTGATGATGAAATGGGCTCTTGCTGTTCTGACCCAATAAGTTCTGGGCAGGTCACATCTGGCCCCAAAACTCACTATGTACACCCCTACACACACACACAAGCCCAGGCAAGCACCCAAAACTAGGGGTGTCCCATCCCCAGCCCCAGCTCGAGGCCCAGCCCCACCCCCCCTCGCCAGTCTGAGGAGAGGAAAGAAGTTATTTTTTTTCTCTCTTCCTCTCCAGTCCCCAACCCATAACACAAGCACTGACATTTCCCTGACAGTCTTGTCTTGCAGCTGCTCAGATCCCTCTCAGCTGTTAACAGCCAGTGGGTTACTTCCCAGCACTCACTGCCCAGAATTCAGGGACAAAGGGATGGAATCCTGCATGGACCCCTTTAACCACGGCATCCTCTTGGTGATGCCAAAAATATGATATCCTACCTGTAGCAGGATGCTCTGCCTGAAATAGGAAAAGGAACTTGAACAATGGCCTCTTTGCCAAGTTCCCAGTGGTGAACACAGAAGGAGGAGTCACACTGCTTATGCCACTGAATAGTGCAGAAACCAGTCAGACTCATCAGTCCTAAAGTTCAGCATCCTGAGACTGAGATAACGAGGGTAAAGCGCTCAAAGGAACAAACAAGTGATACTACTACTAACTTACCTAAAGCTGCTGAGCTGACACAGCTGTTCTGGAGACACCTGACTGACATATCACATTATATTGTAAAAGCCCAGTCCTACTTTATAATGACTGGGTCTTCTAACACAGCCCTTCTTAGAGAGGGTATGTGGAAATTTGTCCCTTGAGTGGAGATGCTTCTCAAGGCCACCTTTCAAGCCTGAGCAAAACAGATTTGCCCAAGTGTTATGGCGTGAAATGAGGTTCTAGTTTTTA